>WYDI02040642.1:0-19403 GCA_009867235.2 Psittacus erithacus
CCAGCCCAGCTCTCTCAGCCTGGCTCCAGAGCAGAGCTGCTCCAGCCCTCGCAGCAGCTCCATGGCCTCCTCTGCACTCACTCCAACAGCTCCACGTCCCTCTTGTGCTGCTGCCCCAGAGCTGGATCAGGACTGCAGGGGGGGGGTGTCTCCCCAGAGTGCAGCAGAGGGGCAGAATCCCCTTGCTTAACCTACTGCTCACTTTAAGACCCACAGAGAACCCACTGTGAGCCGCAGGATGCCCCAGGTGAGACCCCCCCACACATCCCAAGGAGCTGGGGGGGTCCTGGCCCCCTGCCCTCACCCGTCATTGTTGAGGTCTGCCAGGGCCACGGCACTGCCGAAGTAGGAGCCAACCTGGTGCCCGGGGAGGAGGAGGCTCCTCTGCAGCGTCTGCTGGGGACTGCGGCTCAGCAGGTACACAGCGCCCATGTGCTTGTACCGGGGAGCGCCCGTCACCACCGTCACCGCGTCCTGCTGCAGCACCGCGCTGCCCACCTCTGCCGTGTACCCTGCCACCAAACCTTGCCCATGAGATGGGGACCCCCCGACAGCCCCAGACCCCATGTCCCCCACCACGACACCCTCCACCCCCTTGACCACAACAGTGTCCCCACTGTGCCCCTGCTCACATCCCCAGGGGGCCTCCAAGCCTCCTGCACGCCACAGCCCCTGAGCACCCACCCCTAATACTCCCCCTAAATCCACATCCCCTAAACCTCCTCCTCACCCCAAATCCCCCCGAGGGGGAAGCCCCCTAACCCACTGACCCCCACCTATGTAGGTATTGCCGTTCTTCTTGTTTGGGTAGGAGAAGTCATGCAGGTCCCACATCTCCCGCTGCAGCATGTAGTCGGTACCTGCAATGGTGGAAGGGGGGTTAACCCCACAGCGGAGAGCTGCCCCTCGCCCCTAGCTCAGCACCCACTCCCC
The DNA here is from genome assembly GCA_009867235.2 of Psittacus erithacus. NCBI lineage: Eukaryota > Metazoa > Chordata > Aves > Psittaciformes > Psittacidae > Psittacus > Psittacus erithacus. Next base: position 934 of record WYDI02040642.1, read on the forward strand.
TTCCGTGCCCGCAGCGCCTGTGAATGCACACATGCCCATACACACGTGCAGAGGGTTTGCATGGGCGCGTAGATAAGCACACAGGGAGGTGCACAGACGACGTGTAGTGCACCGTGCACATGTGAGCACATAAACACACATGAACATAGGTATGTGTGAACATATGTGCATGCACACGCAGAGCATGCCCTTGCATGCAGGAGGGGATATAACCATTGTGGGAGCAGGCACTCCTGGGGAAGGGGCTGGCCACCCCCCGTCGCACCTTGCCAGTTATATGCACCGGGTGCTCCAAAATAGATGATGTTGGCGGTGAAGCCGGCGCTGGTGCCCATCTGGCACATGCCGGTCTCGTCAGTGTCCGTGTTGGAGTTGCACATCTCGTTGTGGTAGGTCTGCCACTCGTCGCTGATGTTGAGGCGCAGGTCATTGCCCCGCACGTAGCACTTGCCCACCATGCGCCGCTGGTCCTCGCTGCCTGACCACAGCACTTTGGTGTAGCGGTGAGCACAGGCCTGTGGGGACAGCCAGCACCGCTTGCAGCACCCCAAAACCAAGGAGCTATGGCCCCCACCACCCCTTGTGCTGCCTCTGCCCTGACCCCAGCACAAACAGTGCTGCCCAGCCCCTGCGCCACAGCCTTATCCTGCCATGATGATCCATAGGGTACATCACCGTCCTGTGCACTGGCATCAGTGCAGTGACCAGGATTAGGATCCAATCACCCTGTTACCCCGCAGCCCTGATCCATGGGGACAGGGAGGTGGCAGCGGAGCCCCTGCCTGCAATTATCATGCTGAGCACACACGCAAGGCTCATGTGAAAGCAGCGGTGGCTCTCTGGGGACGTGCAAGGTGCCAGCTCGCACTGGCGCATGCGTGTGTGTGAAGAACCAGGGTGCCCGTGCACTCACCAGCACCCTCCCCGCCGGCTGCCGCTGGCTGGCCACTGTCACCCCCAGCCACATGTCATCGATGATGGCCTTGTCCGGCTCATCTGGGCGAGGAAGAGGCAATGTAAGAGGGGGACCCCCCCACCATGCAGAGCCCCCAGGCGCCAGGGAATGTTCTGGGGTGCCCACGTACTCTTCAGCTCGATGTCGAGGCGCTGGCAGTCACTGGTGGATGCGGTAAGGGGACAGGCATAGACAGAGCCTGTCCGTGTGCCGTTCACTGGCTCCATGTCTCGGGGAGCCCCCACCAGCAGTCTGGGGGAGCAGAGAGAAGGGAGTGGGTGGGTGATGGAGGACCTACCCCAATGCCTCATTCTGGGGGTGCTCCAGGGAGAGGGTGGTGGGGTGTGAAGGTGGCCTGGAGGTGCTCGAAGGAGATGAAAGCTGCTTCCCCAGAGCATGTCATACCTCAGCACCCCCAAATAACAGCGGGCAGACCCCCAGCCCCATCTGCAGAACAGGAAGGGGGGTTTCCCTTGGATAGGCATGCATGGGGCTGGCAGTAACCAGCCTGTCACTCCCAGGGACAGTGGAAGGTTGCACAGGACAAGGCGGGGGACAGACTGATGGACACACTCATCGCCTCGTAATTGCTGGACCCAATCCCAGTGCATGCTCATGGCTGAGCCCCCCACTCCAGTGCATGGTGTGGGGTGCAGGAACAGGGGTTCAGGCTGGTGCCTGCAAATCTAGCACCGGAGCCACTCAGCACGAAGCGGCCGCGCCAGCGCCGGGGCCCCCGCGCCTGTGTAAACAGCCACGGCCCTTCCCGGCCAACCTTTGAGCAGCTGCCGCGTGTCCGGCAGACAAGCTCCTGCTGCTGCGCCAGGGAATGCTGTGGGAATGCCGCAGGGGTCCCAGCTTGGGGACAAGCTCCAGGCAGCACAGTACATGCATCCCGCTTCCCAGGATGGGTCTGGGCTTGTCTCGACGCATCCAGGCAGCAGAGGGGGTCCTGGGGAAGGGGGGGGGGACAGCACCCTTCCGGGGGTGACTAAGGGCCCTGGAGTGGCACAGACATCCCGGCTGAGTCATGGAAGTGCCATGCAGGGGTGGTACATCACCCTCCATGGAGGGGTGCCCAGGCTGGAAGCCAACACCCACAGCCCAGCTCCATGTGCACTCATCACTGGGGGCTTCAAGGTGATGCTGAAGGGACCCCCACATGCGCCCCAAGGGAAGAAGCTGGGGACCCCTGGTAGCACTACGGCAGAGGATCCACAGCCCTGCCATGGGGCTGGGGGACGTGGTGTGCCTGGGGGGCTCCGGAAAGGCCAGCCTTTCCGCAGGGAAGTCCTTTGGGATGGTGAGGACAATGGCGTGGAGGAGGCACAGCCGCATGATGCCAGCAGAGGAAGCGCGTCCCTCCGCAGGCAGGGACAAGGCACCCAGGGAGCTGACGCAGCCTCCTCCGGCCTCATCGCAGGGCACTAGGGTGATGAGCCTGCTGGTCCTCAGCTCGCACACTGGTGAGGACAGCAGCGATCCCGGCTGCTGTCATCGGGAGGCAGCGCCGGGGGATGGGAGTGCAGGCGCGTCCGGGCAGCGTCGAGGCAGCTGAGTCAAAGCCCAGGCGCAGGAAGAATGTGGGGCCCCAGGCAGCCCCCGCCCCAGCACGCCGAGACGCCCCGGTGACAGGCACCGCGGGCAGCATCACTCCGGCACCACCACATGCTGCAGATGGGATGCAGCCCCAGAACAGCCCCCAAAGGGGGGCAATGGGGGGTGGGGGGGTGTCTGCTCCCCCTGGGGATGCTGGGCTGGGGATGCCAGCAGGATTCACATCCCCCTGGGTGTGAAGGTAGGGGCATGGAGAGGGGTTGATTCCTCCTGACTTTTCCCAGCCCGGGTCAAAGGAATTGCCCCTGTGATTCCTGACCCCCTCACAGACGCCTGAGGGATGGCGGGATGACACACAAGGGTCACTTTTGTCCCCATTTATCCAGGGGGAAATGACTCAGGGCTGGAGAGAGAAGCTTTGGAGGGTGGGGGTGTCCTGCCCCCTCCTGCCCCACCATCACTGTGGCTTCTGGGCACAGGGACACACACTCAGCCCTTTGCCACGGGCTCCCCCGGTGGTCCTGGCTCCTTCGGACCGTTCCCAGGCACCACTCCTCCCCATGGCTGTACCCCACTGATCCCAGGGGGTGGAAGCAGACCCGGGCCAAGCGGCTCCAGCATCTTGCTGCCTCGAGCCAAGACTTCCCGGCACGGCAGCCCACCCGCAGGCTCTGCTCCCAGAGGGGCAGGATGCTGGGGGCTTCCAAACCTCACAAAAGCAGGGCTGGGACATGCACAGGCATCCCCTATCTGTGCATGCCCCACGCTGCCATGTGGAGGTGCGGGAAAAACAGCCAGGATGCTGGGGCTCCCATCGTGAGGAGGCCTGGACCAGCTTGTGCCACACAGACCCCACACGGATGGGGGGTGGGGGTAAAATGAGGAATCGGGGCTCAGCCTAGGGATTGGGCTTGGAGTGCAGAGCAAAGGCAGCAATGGACAAACAAGCAGCACGAGGGGGAGGCCGGGAAGGGAGGGAGGCAGGAATGCAAGGCCGTGCCCCGTCCTAATCTGCCCTGGTAAAGCAGGGAACATGGGATGATGGTGGTGTGGGTGCTCCCCACTGGCGCTGACTGAGCTGGGGGGACTGCGGGATGGTTTGGTAATGATGCTCCAGAGCTCAGCTCTGTGACTGGGCCCCAACCACCCTCCCAAGACAGGCAGCCAGAGGGTGCTCCTGACATAATGCTCCTCCAGAGCTCCAGGCCAGCCCCAACCAACCCCCCAGTGCCACTACATTTGCTTTGGAATGATCAGTCCCCCCGGGAGCCCTAAGCAGGGAAATTTGCTGATGCCCGTGCTGGAAAGGAGGCGGGAGAGGGGGAGACTGCTCCTGAAGGCAGTGAGGGATGGTGGGAGGAACGGATGGACGGATGACCCCCCGGGCGCCAGCCCCACCGCGGCATATCCGTCCCCCCTGCGCCTGCCAAGGAGCCCAGCCAAGCTGGGGGGAGCGCAGCCAAGCCAGCCCCAGCATCAGCAGAAAACCAGGCAAGGGGAGGGAAAGCCAGGAATTCAGCTACTCTCCTCCTCCCCGCCAGCCAGATGGGACCAGAAAGACCCCGAGCATCGGGCAGAGCCCCTGCTTCCCCTGCACAGAGAGGGAAACTGAGGCATGCAGCACACTGCCCATGTGGGTGCCACCATATCTGTTCCTGCCTCTCTGGCACAGATGCACCGTGCCTCAGCTTCCTCATGGTGTTATAGGACCCCCATAGGTCAGATCCCCAGGGCAACCCTGGGTTCTGCTGGCACAAGCACAAGCCAAACCAAGAAGCAGCTGGATCCGGCACCAGCAGCCAGAAGAGTTTCTTAATCTCGGGGCAGCAGATAACACCACTGGTCCCACCTTGCCGTCCCCTGGCCTGGGGAGGAACGAGCAAATAGACCTTTGCATGGGCACAGCTCTGGGACATGGAAAACACCAGGGAGGTGGCAGGGAGGGACCTCATCACAGGACACAGCCTGGCCCCCCGCCAGCACCCAGCCAGGAGCTGGCTCTCCTTAGGAGCTCAGGAATGTGCTCTGGAGCATCCCTCCATTCCACACTGCCATCCCCACACCTCTGGCAACCACCCTGCAGCAACCAGACATCGAGACTCCCCAAAAAAACATGGGATAACTCCCCACCTGCATCCCCCATCTGGGATGTGGTGGCAGGAAGCATCACTTTCCTGTCCCTACCCCGCCTGCGGCTGTGCTGCACCTGCAATGGCCGAGGGATGGGCAGCAGAAGACACTCACCAGCACTATGGGAAGGAGCTCCTCAGCTTGCAGGACAGTGGCTGGATGGCCATGGAATGGTTTGGGTTGGAATGTTTAATGTCCCTATGGAAGGGACCTCAAAGCTCATCCAGTTCCAGTCCTTTGTCACGGGCAGGGACACCTTCCACTAGAGCAGGTTGCTCCAAGCCCCATCCAACCTTGGCCATCAGGATACTGATGCCGGTATTTCCCTCCTGCCACTTCCACAACAGGCAGGTGCCTCCCCGGATGTGCTGCAGCGCGAGCCAGGGTTAGGCAGGAGCTGCCTGCACTTGCCCTTGCCCTGGCCCCTCCTGCCCACGCCACGCAGGCAGAGCTGCCTGCATGGTCCCCCAGGGCTGCTGCCCTCATGCAGGGCCCTGCGGGGAAGCGGAGATGCGCCCAGTGCCCCACAGCCCCTGCATGTCCGTGGGGACAGGCAGTGGGGGCTCCCAGGGGAAGGGGATGTGAATCCCCTAGGGGTTTCACACTCCAAAGCCTTCTGGAGCCTCCAAGTCCCACCAGCATCACGTTCAGACACGCTCCGGCCACGTGGCCCATGCCGGGGGATCATGAACGCCTGCCAAAGCTCCCCCAGATCCATTCCAAGACAACAACAGCCACCGCCAACGTCTTGAGAAGACAGACAGCAGTCAGGACCACGACATCTGTGCCCCCCCACCAGCTGCTCTGATGGCACTGGGGCCAGGAAACCCGGCCATGGATGGCAGCCAGCCTGTCCTGGTGGAGATGTGGGCTCCCCAGGGCACTGGGCCCACTCCTGCTCCATGGGGAATGGCTTCATTCCCTCCTGGATGGAAGCAGCAACAAGATGTCCCACGGCAGGGCAAGGAGGTGAAATGCATCTCTGGAATGCGGAGCATCAAATGCCTCTGCCCGGCAGCTGCTGCCAGTCCCTCTGCCAGGAGCACGGCGGGAAAAAAGAAAGGGAAAAAAGGCGGGGGTGAAGGGAAAAAGGGAGCCAGCCCTCTGGGAGCTCCACGTCGGGCGAGTGAGCCAGCAAAACCCTGTGCCCTCGAGCGAGAAGAGCCCAACCCAACCCCGCCGCCTTCTTCCCTTCTGAGCGAACACGCAACTCGCACCTCCGGCCATGAGGGACGGGAGACGGGAATGCTGCCCCGGGGGGGGGATCGGGCGGAGAAGGGCGGGGACAGGAGGGGACACGGCAAGGGACCGCGGTGGGATCGCACTGGGAATGTGCCGGCTGAAAGAGCTTTTGTTGGGCAGCAGGAATTACAGTTCAACAAGCTCCCCAGGGCCAGCAGCGACCTCAATTTCGGGGGTACGCGACCGCTCCGGGTGGCATCAGCTCAGGGGATGCCGAACCGGGACCCCGCCGTCGGGTACCGGATGGTTCCCACGTCCGGGGCGGCTGCGGGGCTCCTGTCCCGGGTCAGCGCGGGGTCGCGGTGGGGGCTCCGGGATCCCGATGGTTAAGGGTGGGGGGAAACCCCAGGGGACCCCATCCTATGCAGAATGTAAACCAAAGTCCCGGGCAGGCGATAAACGCCCAAGGAAAGAGTTAACGGCAGCTCCGCACCCCAGCGAGCCCCGGGAGCCCCTCTTCCCGCACCCAAAGCCCCGCCCGCTCCTCCTCCCCCCCCGCGCTTTCCCTTCCTGTTATTTTCTAGGTACACAGATCGGTTTCTATGAAAATAGGAGAGCAGAGAGCGGCTGCAGTCCCTCCCGGCCCTGCCTTCCCCGCTGAAGCATGACATGGTTCTTTATGAGCGCCCGACATGGAGGCTGGGCAGCGACGAGAACCCAACTGGTTTTTTCAGCAGGGTCCCCGCTTTCCAAAGGCTCCTGGCACTGCGGAGTGCCCCGGCCCCCCTTGTCATGGAGGCTCAGGCCCCAGTACAGATGGGCTCCTCGGGGTGCCTCGGCCCCCCCAGCACCACTGTCAACAAGGCCCCCTTGCACCCGGGGTACCTGCAGACCCCCGGCTCTAGCCCAACCTCCCCACGCAGCCAGACCCCTGGCCACACACAGGCCCCTAGGCAAAGGCCTGGCTCCTGGGCACAGGGTTTTCCCCATTTCTGTACCCAGTATCTTACCCACCACCAACCCCTCCACCTTCCTTCTCAGCACAGAACTCAAACCCCACAGCCATAAAGACCTGGGGTCTGATTAAATTCACAACAGGGGCTGTCCCTCTGAGGGTGTTTGGGGCCTGGCTCCTGCCAGATGATGCCAGTTTTGACAAACACGCACCTCTGTGGGAGGGAAGCACTGGGAACTCACAAATCCGAACCATGGATACGGCTTTTTTTTACCATAATGTTGCCAGCTGGGTTGTAATGTTCAGAAATAAATTATCATTGATGTTTATTATACCAAGGTACTGTCTAGAGGAGCGAAACTAGGAAGAAACCTGCAAGCAGAGCCACCAGCAGAGAAGCTGAGGAAAGGTTTTTCTGCAAGTTTGGCTGAGGTTGTAGCAGTGGGCTCCCCAGCCATCCCCACATGCGAGGTGGCAATTACCCCCTTTGGGTTTAGGGACACAGCTCTGGCTGGGTGCTTTGCTGAGTCCCAAGGAAAGCACCTTCCTGCTGATGAAGAAGGAAATAAGTGGCTGAAGACTATAGGGTCACATTTAAGAGAGGAAATAGATGAACTATAGAGAGAACTACTGGTCTGTAAGGGCTGGTAATGACAGAGAAAGAAGAGAAAGAAACGCTTCTAGCACCTGTTCCTGGGATGAACGGGACCAAGAAGACTCATGCTGTTTATTGTGTCCCCAGATGTGGTTCCGGTGCCCAAATGCTGCTGTTGGCAGTACGTGAGTCAATAAAGTTTGTCACTCAGGGTCATAAAACAGGATAAGCACTTCTCTGCTGGGGGAAGCGCTGCTGTAAAACCATGAGCTCAGGTATCAGGAGCAGACTAACAATGGAAAAAAACCATCCAAGAAGCTGAACAAACATTCAGATGATTGGCCTGCACTGTGCTCAATGCGGTTACCTGTTCCTGAAGTGCTGAGATCAGTGACAGGGTTATCGCCTTCAGTACAGACATGTGGCCAAACAGCTCAGTTTCACTTTCACATCTGATAGGATTTTGCATCTTTTAAACTGCTACCTCATTTGAATTTAAATTCCCTTCTGAAAAACGTAATGTAAAATCTCTGAGTATAGGAGCAGTGAACTCTGATCAGAGTCTGGCCAGAATAACCCTGTGTGCTGTGTCTCACCTCTCGTATCTCTATTATCTCCCTGAGCCAGCCTTATCTCCAGAAAACTACTGGAGAGGTGAAGCTGGGTTGGGTTGGTTTTTTTTTCTCTTTTATTTTTAATACATTATTTGCTTTTGATTCCAGATATGAATAGCTCTTTCTAGTAACTAATTTAGTGACCTTAAATGAGAAAGGAGCAGGATGTATGCCAGTTTCTTCCAAAAGGAAACTGTAGACATTATTATATAAACATCCATGCAACAATGTCTTGCTAATGTCAGGATAGCAAAATTCAAAGTGACTAGTTACTGAACTGAAGCATCTCATTGAAATGTCCACTTTTAACTTCCTTTTGTCCCAGCGTTGGTGTTGGCAGAGAATGCAGTGAATGAATAATGTTTCTAGTCTGCACTGAAGGTGATCACATGCTAGAGCTCCAAAGAAGAAGAAAATGTGTCCCATGGACATGCAAGGATGCAGCTCTCTTTTTCTCCTGCATATAGGGTGTAAAGGGTAAATGAGTTGCCAAGGTAAGAACTCTGCTCAGGTTTGGCCCGCTGAAAACTCTTCAACACACTTTGCACACAGTTCCTCCATCAAGCCATGGTTAAGACGCTGGGAAAGGGCAGGGAAGAAAAAGCAAACTTCCCTGCTAAGAAATGAAAAAAAAAAACAAATCAAATGTTCCACATATTGACAGCACAGAAACACACCTCAGTACAAACAGCAAAGGAGTTTTTAGTGTGCATAACCGGTCAGCCATTCATCACAGTGCACAAAGCCTGAGATGTCCTGCTATGTCACCTGCATTCTCTTCCTTTCTCTTCTATACAAAGGGAGTTCATCTACCCATTCTACAGAGAAGTGGGAAAGAGGAGTGCAGAGAGTTTCTTCCAAACACTTCAAGAGCAGTTTGAGATCATAACCATGAATGCAGGGGCACAGGCTTGCTAGTATATACACTACATGTATATAGGCTGGGTCTTAAGTGTACAGAAGTCAAGAGCTGAGTCTGGCTTGGGCAGACAAAGATCAGCAGGTCACACAGGCAGGAACACTGTGTCCTTACTGAGCATGGGAGACCTGCAGCAAGGACAGCTCTCTTCTTTCACCTAAGCCCCCCAGAACAGTAAGACTGAGTTCCCTCTCACTTCTCATCCTGCCAGACGGGTTCTCTTTCCAAGAGTATGAGCAGGGGAAGGAGGAAAGGCAGAGGCCCAGCACACGACACAGAGAAGTGGCAGTGTCGGGACTTTGGTCAGTAGTGAAACCCATGAGCCAGCCACCCAGGACAGATGATGTCTGAGGTAACTGTTTTGAAGCCACTACCACACTACTGAATTTTGCTCTCCCAATAATTCCAAGGAAACACTGTTCTTTAGATACTGAGAAGCTTTAAGCCAGTACTGATCATTCTCCCTCTATTCATATAAGGAGAAAAATAGCTACATTCCTGGTTGGAGATTTTTATAGGGAAAGAATTCCATTGATTCAAAAGGGTGGATCAATCTACGAAAAGAACATGCGGACATAAAAGGCCCAATTTCAAAAGAACCCTCTAAAGTCATGAATAAATTTTTAAACATACGCAAGTTTTGCATTAAATACTCCACGATCATAGTTTTGCGCACATACATTTATATGCAAACTGCCTCATATGTGAACCCTATTCATGCTGCTATCTTGCACTTTCCATTTTGTGAGATGCTGCCTATATTGTGTCTGTAGAAGCCACACAGGTTATTATATTTGCCTCTGAAATTCCGTTTGTAGCCATCTTACCATTTTTGCTTTCTTTGCTCAAATTCTTTCTGAGATCAGACACTAAATGCTCTGCAGCATGGCCACTTTATGACCAACTTTACTGTAAGATACTGTAATAGAAGTATTTTTTTACCCATCTATCTATAGCTGATATAATTTTCTTTCCTTCTTCATTTCCTTTTCCTGTATGTAAAAATGTGCCAACGATGATTGCGGTGATTAGTATTTTGCCAATGTCCACAGTAAGCCTAGTGCTTCTCTGTTAAATATTTTAATAGGAAGTTGTTCTGAGTCACAACTGAGCCTTTCCTCTGGGCAAGGCATGTCTGAGAGCACTGTCTGAAATCACAGAGCTACTTCATGTCAGGCAGAAAGAAGCCGTGATGTTATATGTCCATCCCAACGTGCACTGAAGGGCACTTACCGTGCCCATTAGGATGTTCTTAATTACTGGAGATAAGAAGCTCACCTGGGGATCTCAAGCCTTCTCCGTAATAAGCTTAAAAGGAAGAAGGGTGTGTATCATAGCTGGAGCATGTTATCTATACTCAGTTTCATGAATCTTATGTTATACACTGTAGCAATCTCCTAATCATATTAAATTAGACAATCTTTAAGGTGTTGCTTTACGTGTTGTAGAGGTGTGAACGTGTATCCTAGAGGCAGAAAAGATGGGAGCACTTCAGTTAAAGTTAACTTCTCTCTGGCTGGAAGCTTTCCATTATTAATGGGAAAGGTTTGTATGGGATGGAAATGTTATCAGCAAGTATGCATTGCTGCCATTCTTTGTTCTCTGTAGGCATTTCAGCCAAAGCTACAGCAGACAAAATACAGCTACAGTGAGTGCTGCTTAACAATTTCCAATTCAACCATTGTTTTCAGTTGCTTGTATATTTATTTTTCATAATTTAACCATTAAAATGGAAAGTGTCTGTGATGACTGTGTGGCTAAAATATACCTAAACTTCTTCTGGCAATGACAGTAGAAGCAATCATTGTAAAATTACCAAATTGGCAGGTACTGTATAAACAGAGCCAAGTTGCAAGAGTCTGAAAAACATTCATATGTGCTCAGTAGGGGTTGACAAACAAGTCTTAGATGTTCTGTCTGGACTAAATGTGCTCTAGGCTAAAGTGAATGTGATTCAGCTCATGACTGTGGAAGCAAAGCTCACGAGAGGAAAAAATGGCTAGACAGTATACCAGAGTGGAGTGATCCGGTGTACATGCAGAGAGAGAACTGGGAAAAGCTGGAAGGGGACCAGGAGCTAAAGCCTGGGAAGGACATAACAAAAAGCAGAAAGGGATTAAGAGATAGAGGTAAAAGCAGCCACAAATTTAAGATGACAAAGATTGGAGAATATCTTAGAATTCATCAAGAAAACCCACACATGATCTGACAAAATTCTGCGGCCCATTATGTTTCATTCTCTGACGGTAACTTCTACATACAAAGACTAGTGATCTGTTACTATGCCACCAATTAACTCATCAGCTTATGTGGAAATCTTGACACTGCATTTAAAGATACGGGACTCTATGACCTAGAAGAGTGTCTAAGTGGTAACCAGCCTGAGATTTTGTACTGGGGGATAAAAAACCAAACCAACCCAGAAAGAGATTATTAAAGATTGTATCACAAACCTCCCAAGAAGACAGCAGAAATAAAGTTGCAGCAGTGACCTGAGCCCATGTATTTCCCAATGTTTGACTACCTAACTTTGCAACTTCACTGTTCTTTGCTTTTTCTCTTGTGGCATGTGAAACACTTTAGCAGTCACTTGTTGAGAAACACTCATCAAAACCTAGCGCTTCCATTAATATGCAGTAAACATTACACATGATTATCTTGTTGGACAGAAGATAAGATGCACAGTCTACTTTGCTGTTCCCATAATTTTAAGTGTTTGGCAGAAGTGTCATTCATTGCAATCAAACTAAGGACTTCTCATCTGCATTTGATATACTAATGCATAAAATGCCTCTTCAAATGGCCAGGTGAGAAACTCCATCTCTAAAGCAAGACACTCATCATACCTAGGAAAAAGCCCCTGCAACAGACATTTCTCCTCTGGAGAAATATTTTAAATGTGTCATCTAAAGCCTCAGAGATTTATTGGCTGAGAAATATGCTAAGAGTTGGCAGGAACAATAAATTTAGTGCCAGATTCATGACACTAACCCCGTCGTAGTTTCCTCTCATAAATACTGGAGAAAAGGATTTCTCTCACATGTCCTCTGGTACATTCATCAAAGTGCCTTTTGGAATGTGGCTTAATGAATAATTACATCCTGACATGGACAACAGGACATATTTATTTAGGGGGCTTTGTAACTTCTGTCTGTGTCACCTAAATGACAGTGCTAGAAGCTGAGGAACAAAAGAAATAATGTGGCTATCATGAAGCTTCTTGAGGTTGTGGCTGGTTTGTACCACTGGGTGATACTAGTACTCAAAGAGACTTGAGGGTAAGGACTGAGATATTGCTGGTGTTTCAGGCATTGAGGAGAGTTCTCAGGCTGTGTGACTGTGGTGATGCTGAGGGTGATGACCATGATGGGTGCCGGGATGAAAATGAGCATGGGGAAGTACATATGGATGATACTGAGCCTGATGGGTTGCAGGGGAAGTAAGTCATCGCTGGCCAGGCAGAAAATGGAGCAAGTTTACTCATTCTCAACAAAGAGGGACCCAGCACTCTGGGCAGCCACTCCTTTCCAGGGAGTGAAGGAAGCTGCAAGGGTGGGACTGAAGCTGCTGCATCCACCACCACACTTGGTCTGAAATGCTATCATTTAAGCCTTCTGGTGGTGTCTGACAGATCAGCACACCACCCTGTGCAATGCAGGAACTGGTTCCAGCTGGCTCCTGTGAAAGCTTCTTAAAAGCACATTTCTTCACACATTCCACATACCCACTACCTCCAGATCACGTTTCTTGTGATGGCCTGCAAGAGTGCCCCTTCCTACTTACATCTTGTCATGTGGCAGCCACATGTTGATTGTTTCCCCATTAACCATGCCAAACCTAATATCCTGCTCACCTATTTGTCTTTCAGAGATCTCCAGCTTATACTCCCTGCTCATGACACGTCCTTCATATCCTGCTTCTCAAGAATCACAACCTCATTTCTTTGGAATTCCTTCCCCAAAACTCCATCCCTCCCAGTCACCCAGGACAGCTGATTAGGTCTACCACATCTCTAATGAGTGTGGGTTAGTGTAAGAATGCAAAGAGCCTCGAATTAAAGAGGTATATAGGATGAGAAGAAAAGGTCATGGGTAGGATGTGGAGGAGGAACGAAGTTAGTGTGCTTATTAACAATTAAGATTATAACTTGTAATTAACATTACCTTGCCTGGTGTTTCAGTGATCTCTTTGTTGTATAATGTATCCCTTTCTCCACAGTCTGACTTTGTTTTCCTCAACACTGCCCTCTTCAAAGAAGGCACGGTTTTCTTCTTCTGAGTTTGGAAAGTTATATGTTTATAAATAATAAATAGAATAATAATAAATCAGGGCTACTGCACTTGCTAGCAAACAGCCAACATGCACTAGATCTCTCAGAAGTCAAAGGGTCTGTTTCTGCTACTGTTTATGCCTCTTTATGTACTGTGGATACTGTGAAGTTCTGATGTGTATCACTGAGAAACTGAGTTGCTAAAATGCGAACTCTCAGTAAGATACAAAGGCAATATAAATATTACAAAATAATACACATCCTAACAGACATGCAGAGAAATTATTATGAGCCAGGAGATGTACATATTTCTAGAGAAGTGACAACATTACCATTTAATTAGAACATAGTGACTTGGTAAGGAAATGGCTTATTTCTGGCCACTTGTTTATTTTCTTCTTTAGCTGTCACTTATGTTTAAGTGGATGCTATCTCATTGAACATAAACAGTAGTTCAAACCTTCCCACTGTAGTTCACAGAACTACAATGTTTCAGAATAAACAGAAAAATAATACCTATCTTCACTGAGTAGCAGCAAGGGGCTTAGGATATTGCTGGAAGACAAGCATAAAATATTTAGGCTGGTTAGTATTAAGAAAGTCAAAGAGAATATTATGAGATGAAGCAGCCAAACAGAATTGGCAATGATAGTCTTATAATGGGCAGGTTTTTATAGACTGTTACTCCCACTGGACACGATGCTCCTGATTTACTCAGGCAAACCTCCCACTGAAACTTTCAAAGGGCGTATTGCCTGTCTAGAGATTGCTTATATTGCATCCTCCCTCTGCAACTCCATGGGGTCTGATAGCTTGCTGTACTAGGCAGATGCCAGCCCTATGAAGATAAAGTCAGTGTTTGTTGCCATGTGGCCCATGGTGCCCAAAGAGAAGTAGTCTGAACACTCAAAGCTGCTTTTTGTTGTCCAATGGTCAACAATGAATTTCTGGAGCATAGCTAACAGAGGAGTAGTACAAAGGCAAGAACTGGTACATCTCTCTAGGCACCACAGACCTTTAGTCTGCAAGTCTCAGTTTAAGCAGAGCTTGAATGAGGTCATTTTGGACCCTGTCAACAGGTAGAAATCAACTTTTCCATACATCTCTGTGGAGGACAAGTCTCAGGCAGCAATGGCAGTTAATTGAAATGAGTTGTAGTTTGCTTTGCCGTGCAGCAGCATCCTCTGCCCACAAACAGCCTTCAAGGATAGCTTTTACCATGCAATGGTAGCTTAGGGAACTCATAGCATGTAGACTTCAGCATTCAGTATAGAAGAAATCATTTCCTGGATATTACTAACAGCCACGTAACATAAAATTACAGTTGTTAACAAAGGATATGGACAATCAAGATTCTGGGCAGCAATATAAACCGGTAACAGCAGACTATTCTATAATTGAGAACCATAACCTGTTTTGCATCTAGTACTGGCCATTATATGCACTTTGTGCAATTTGTTTGTCTGTTTGTTTCAGCAATGAGACTTTAAATGAACAGGCAAAAGATGCTCCCATTTTGTGCTCATTTCCTAAAGCTGATGAAGTGACATGTATACAAATGAAAGTGAGGAATTAATTTCTCAGCAAATACATAGTTTACAATAACTGTAATTGTCACAAAGGTCAATAAGCCAAATGCTGTTGGTGCAACTTTGCTGACACCAATACAAGGAATAATCTGTCCAGTGTACCTGGTGTACCCAGTCCTCTGCTGCAGAAGGTGATGAAAGGAAGCACACTCACACAAGCCTGCCGAGTGTCAAACTCCCATTAATTCTGACTGCTCATTTGCACAACCAACAAGATTCTGCATTTGAGTTCTCCAGACAGAATTTTTGGGTTATAAATGCTATGCATTTCTGCATACTTACAGACTACTAATGAAAAACTGGAAGATTAAATTTATACTGCATGTTACTTATACACACATCACATGAAATTGTATTCGGTGCAGTATACACACACAGAGCTGATGTAAACCTTCAGACATCAGAATGTTAGATACACATCCCCTTATTTCCTTGAATATGAACTCATTCTCACACACACACATTCTCATACACACACACGCTATAACGAACCTACTGGTTCTTACTGATCCTGAGAATCCCTGAAGGGCTGGGCGGAGGTCCAAACATCCGTCTCATAGTAGATCACTCTGCCATATGTTTGCCTTTCTACACAAACATTTGCCAGAAAATCTATCACCGTCAATGCAGCACCATCATGTGACATGATAATAAAAATGTTTATGTGCAGTCTCTCGGCATTTTGCAGGGGGGAAGTATCTGTAGGAATGAGGATACGCTGCACCCTCTCTTTTAACTGCCACGTTTTTTTGACTACAGCTTTGATCCTCTCAGTGTCCTTCTTCTGTCAGTAACCACTCTGGTTTGGATTAAGGACAAATGCTCCATTTCTCTTGTTTTTCTTAGTGAAGTGCCCCTGCAAGCTCCTTTATTTGAAGCTTATGCTTCAGAGCCTTAAAAACTAGGGCTTTGAGCACCTAAATGCTTGTCTCCAGATTCATGGCATGTAGTTCATTGCCAGACATGTCAAAGGCTGCTGCCCTGACACACAGCATGCTCAGCTCCAGTCTTCCACTGAATGGGCAGCAGCATTTGGAGATGCTGCTACAGTAATAAGCAGAAGCCAAGTCAGAACATGCACAGTTGTTATTACAGAAGTTGATGGGGATCTGGATTATGTTGTGATGCTCGTAAGGCCTGGAGCTTTATTGTTACTGTCTGTTCACATACTGACTGAATCACCCAGATGTCCTACAGAAATTCCAAGTATAAATGACTGAGTTGAATGAAAGCTGTAATAGCGACACCTCCACGTGAAAAATCCTATAAACTAAAGATTCTTACTTGAAAAGACCAAAGATGTTGTCTCTTGACATTGTGTCACCATGCGGTCAAATATATCCGTGCAACGTCAACAGCCGAATCTCTACTGGATTCAGTGGAGCCTTCCCTTTCTTGGCTAACAAATCTGCTGGGGATGGATTTGCTTTTAAAATGTTAATTCATTCCATCCTTAAGGCTGATGAGTGCCAATGCTGGGCATTTGTTTTCTGGTTGGTCTGAGGTTTTTATCTAAGAGAAGGTGTCAATATGGTGACAAAACTGGTTTCATTTCTAATCTGTAAAACCTACAAATATCACCCAACCTGGGTCTATATTATAGCATACACACATGCACGGCTCTTGCTATTTAGAGGGAAAGCTTTTTTTCTGCATTTTGGTGGGTTTTGCACTAGAAGTCAGGGAGGCCCAGCTGGGGGCTCCTGCACTATTTAAAAGGATACCGCAGGGCTCTTTTAGTGTAAAAGTAAAAACAGATGACACTATGTGAAAAGGGCTTCTCACTGGCTTGCCAAAACCTTCACAATTTCAAAATTCATCTATGCATTTTTTCATATTCATTTCTGTGATCACTTATAGCATAGAAATGCTTCTAAAGTGGCCTCCAAAGTAGACTTTCTAAACACCCTTGCTTTCCATTGTACTTCTAGTCATCTTATTTGTAGTGTAATAGGAAGATAAAGTTCTCTAAAGTTAGCTTGCTTTCAGAAATGCATGTACTACAACTCTTGCTTTCTTTACAGTGCTAATGATGGGCATAACAGGTAAAAATACTAATAAAAACAATGGGCATTTTAAAGGATTCAATGTCCTACATGTTCCTTTCAGCTGCAATCTCAAGTATTTCATCAGAGTTGAGCACAACAATATAAGTAAACTTTTGCCTAGTGTTTGATCCTCTGTGAAATAATGGAGTCCATTTGCAGCTTTGTAGTTGCTATCCTAAGCTGGCCGTGTGTTTCTCTATGAACATTGCTTGTACTGCCAATTGCTATCAAAACCTGCTCAAATCGTTTTCAGTTCCGATCACTAGACCTTTTAGGATATATCTGAGGATGCCGTGGAGGCCACTCAGAACACCTTATTTATTCATAGTAATTTTTCTTCTTAAACACTAAAATGGTCACCAGAGTGCTAAAGTAACTTAAAATGTCAATGCAGATTGGCACGCTTATAGGGATAAACACTGCACAACTAAGTTCAGCACACTGTCTGGAAATGTTATGGTGGAGTGTATATAGAAAAATCAGAAGCTTTCTCTTTACTCTGCACATCTAGCACATAGCTCACTAGAGCCTGTGCCTGTGACAAATGTTTGTCACAAAAGCTAGGTACAGACAGGTTATGAAAACTGCCTGCATCTGGAGAAATGAACAACGTGCAAGCCCAGTTTCAAAATATGAATTTTATTCATGATCGGTAGTATAAAGTCAAATACATTTGAGTGATTAGTTCTGGCATATCAGGGAAGCTAATCTGTATGAATGCAAGTCTGTATGTAAGGAAATATATTCTGTATATTTCAAATATTCCAAGGTCACATATTCTATTTACCACAGGAAAATAATGTTGTTAGTGGAGATATTACAAAGAAAAATCATGTTGTAGTGTACTATAGTCAAATATGATGTTAGGAAGGAGTATGAAAGGATCCTCTGCCTCTTAAATGTCACTGAAATGGGTAGGTCAATGAGCTCTTTGTGTAAGACAAAGCTTGTAACACACACGTTTTCTTCTAAAAATCAAAAGCCAAGCAGCCCAAGAATTCCTAAGATATGTCTAGGATTGGTGTGAGAAGTGGTGTGCCAAAGGAAAAGAGACAGGGCCAAATAAGAGGCAGAATCTGAAAACTCACTGAGAAGGAATTCTGAACAAGCAGTTACATCTAGAGGCTGGACTTTGGGGTCGGGAGCTGGATGAAAGAGCTTTAGGCCAAGATTATCCGATTTCTTCTTTAATCAGAAAATCTGTGACTCTGGATATTCGTTCAAATAAAGAGATGTGTGTGAACTGAAGTAGTCCACAAGTATTCAGTATTGACTGCTTGGGTCAATAGGAGCAGAAATATGTTTGTTTGAAAATTAACTGAAAGAAACATTAGCAGACAGAACCATGAAATACTACAAAGCTGGCATTCCTAAACTGGGTTTTGGTCTGAGGATAAACCATGAACGTTCTGGCAATTTTTTCTAAGAAAAATGAGAAGTCCACTGGGAAACTTTAGTTTAAAAGTTAATCCCCCAGCCTCTCCAAGCAGCCTGTCAGACTGTCACTCACACTGAAAACTTTACCACCATTCCTTGGACACATGGCCACCAGCTACACTCAGTTTAAAGCAGCGAAAGCTGCAGTTGTAAATGGTCAGGGAAACTGTTAGAATGTGATCTCATATATATATATATAAAAATATAATTATACATTAC
>WYDI02040642.1:19503-52360 GCA_009867235.2 Psittacus erithacus
AATATATATAATGTAGCTGGTGGAGATGTTCTGTTTGAGCACAATCAAAAACCTGAAGTCAGTATATAGTGTATATATAGTATATATATAGTATGTGTATATATATAATGTAGCTGGTGGAGATGCTCTGTTTGAGCACAATCAAAAACTTGAAGTCAGTAGAAATCTTTCCATTAACTAATTAACTTTGCATGAGGGCCATTTTACAGCTTAACTTACTCCAAATTTCACTGATTGTGCTGTTTGTAACTCTGTACCATGCTATACCAATGTACTGTCTGATCAGCCCCAAAGATTCCAGATGCTGCTAGACATTTTATTGTGACTTTTTATGGATCTGGGGAGGAAAAACCAGCACATGCTTCTAAGTTGCAATTTCCACGAGAAATGTTCTTTTTGCTTTGAGCTTGAATTCTGTTGTCAGGAGACAAACTCAGGGCTCTTCAGAATTATGCCTGCTGGACACTCCAAACCTCAGGAGCTTTGGAGGTTTGCTATTTCTGGTGCTGTCCCAGAACAAAACTGGTTTCCTTTTCAGAAATGGGAAGCCAATGCTTCTGACAGACACCAAAGTTTGCAACCTACTGGCAAAAAAACTACTGGGTCAAGTCCTTACCTTTATGCAACGTGCTCTGAGATGAGGAACTGGCAGCATACTGCTAACTGTACCATCGTATCCAAAAGCACTGCAACTATTAATATAAGATCAATGAGGAAGCTTCTGCGGGACAGACTAGCGCAGGGATCATGACTTCAGCATTTTGCTGATCATTTGTTGATGTAGTTAATGGCTCCTCTAAAGCTACTTAGCACATGATGGTGGTACTACGATGGTGTACTTGACAGGACTTGTCCAGCTGGGCTTTCTCTTCTCCCTGATGTTCCCTGTGTTAGCAAAAGGTGCATCTCCTGCACGGCTATTGCCAACACCATGGACATTCTGCTCTCTGCCAAGACACCAGGTCAAATGGACTGCTTTCTCCCAGAGGCAGTCCAAAAGTGTTGCCATTATTGTGCTCATGTACAGATCCAAGTTAGATCATTTATTTTCCTTAAAGAGCCATTCAGCTCTCACACAAAGAACAGAGAGAAAAACCACATAAAGAATATCTATCCTGCCATTAATGTAGTCCTTCCCAGGCCTTTGACCTTTCTCAGCAGGAGGGTTTTCCAAGCTTCGTTCTGACTGTTAATAGAAACCTGTGTTACCCTGAAGTACTGAACAATTTCCAGCAGAGGTCTCTGTTTACTAATAATTAACGTTTGGCTGGCCTGCTTATTCATGGCAGGGTTCAAAAATCATCACTAGGCTTTGCCCCTTCTCAGGGTTAAGAAACAAACCTCAGACTTCAAGAATCCGAGTGCCTGAGAAATCATCATCTACTTCACAGGAGAGTAATGCCCATCTATTATATACACAGAGATTCTCAAGAAAGGTTTCCTTATGCAAGATATTTTAAATAACTGTTGAGGTTTGCAATGGCACATGTAGTCTATCTACCAAAACCAACATGTTTCAAAGAATTTAAGAATTAAGAACCCTTCATTGTTAAATACATTAGAGAATTATTAAGCTATAAATATCACACTTCTGGATGCAAAACAGACAAGTTCATTTCAAGTAAAGCAAAGTGACTGCTCCTTTCATCTCAGGAGTGTATTGTGATCCCTAAGTTGACATCCAACTACGGTCTTGGGGAACTACTCCAAGAGATATTTAGCTTTCAGGATATAATCTCTTTGCTTCTCATCTAATACATATGTACTGTCTGCTTATGAGAAAATGATATCTTTTTATGCCTACATTTCCATGCCTTTAATTCTATTCACTTCACCGAGTGGGATGCACAGGTGCTAAAATGCAAGGTGCTAAAAATAAGGATTAAACATTTCTACCTTTAGGTTGGTGTTTAATTGCTCTGTGCAGCATCTCAATTTACCAAGAAATTTTAATAAGTCTCAAACAGAGGCTCTTTTGAAGCTCAAACAATATCATCGGGGGGGGTGAGTTCCCTTCTCTCCCGTCAGGTAAGAACTTTACCCTCCTCTGTGCCAAGCCGTTTGCTGGTGCATACATCTTGTTATGGCAGAGAACAGTGTGATGTGAGAGTGTTGCAGCAGAATCACCCTGATTTCCTCAGCTCCTAGGGGACACCTAGGAGCACTCCTCGCAACACTTGTTGCACTCCTTGCAACACCTTCCTGTGTGAGAACTTTGCAATAACTCTGGTACAACACAAAAATACTGCTAATGGCTGTTCACCCTGAAAGCTTCTCAACAAACATATCCTGGCATAGTCTTTCAACGGTGATGTGAAAGGTGCACATCCCTTTCATCTCCAGCTTTCCAAAATTCACAGTTCCATGTTTCAAACTGAAACAAGGCCTCACTGATCAGCCCAGCACATCTGTGTCACCGCCACCAGCTTCTGTAAAGAGACCACTGGGCAACTACCAATGGAGCATATGCAAGGTCTGACCCCACCAATTTCAGTGGTGTTGACTCACAGCAGTAGGTTTTGTGAGGAATGCCTGAAGAATCACAGGCCAATTTCTTAATAGCTCTTACTCATGTCATAAAATCTAGCATTATTAGATGGTAACTCTACACACATACATGTTCTCACTCACTCACTTAATTTCCACAAAATATGACAAGTTGGGGCATTGAGGCAGTACTGGAAGCTGCATGTATAGCACTGAGAACAATACTGAACAGAAATTCAGCCTTAAAACAACAACCGCAGAATGAGAAGAGGTATTATGCTCTTTGCAGCACATAGCACAAGACCTACAACTTACCTTAGCACAGGAGCACAATTTACTCTGGCCTCCACAAAAGTAATCTTACTGGAGTTAAGATGGCATTATATGGATGCCATTGCAGGACAAATTCCAACAACACCGTAACTCTTTTCTCAGCTTTGACTCAATCCCTCCTATTCATGCACAGCTAGCAGGAGGTGTATGTATTGACAAACAGTTGGATTACATGCTCACTTGCTCAGTGTCCCCACTATAGCAAGTCCTTTGGGACAAAGTGAAAGAGAGGAACTGCTTGTGTGCAAGGAATTTTAATCAAACAGCAAAAAAGTTCCACTGTATCTCAAACTGAATGTTTTAGTCAAGTCAATGCCTGTACCTGTCTTCTGCTTATAATTCACCATGAGACAGAAGTCCCTTGGTACTCTGGTAGATACTCTTGCAGTCCTTTGAAAAAACTCACAACTCAGTAGGCCTTTGATTTGCAAACTCTGGGTAGAATTTGATTCATGTTATGCTCCCTCTCCCCCAGCAAAAACCTGCACTCCAGCTAAAGCTAATCCTTGTTCTGTTAGTATTGTCTCTGATTTAAGATGGTGTGTTGATTTTTCGAGGAACTCACCATAATCCAATCTGTCGTACCTTGTATTTAGCTGAAGAAACATATTTAGATTATGATAACAGGGAGATGAGAGGCACACCTGCTTAACCTCTGGATATCAGGGTTCAGTTCCAGTTCTGATACTTTGCAGTTCGATGCTTTCCTCCCACATAGCTGCTGCAAGTCCTCTTTCTACCCTGCCAGATAATCTTATAACTGGAAGATCCTTGGAGAAGCTACAATGGGAGGCATAATTGTCTGAGAACAAACCAAAGACTTCATTTGGAGTTATGGATGTTTAGAACCTCTGAAAATTACCTAACAGTCATAACAATATCAGAGACTACATCTGAGGAGAATATCCTTCGCTTTCTCTAAAGTCAAAACCAGCAATATTGTCCTCTATCCCAAGAATGGCAGAGACTGTTTCATTGACACCTCTGAAGCTCTGCAGCTATCTCACAAATATCACTGTGGTTTGGAACAGTAAGTGCAATTGACTTGAAAATGGACTTAGGTTACAAGTTCAAAGGCACATTTATCATGTTTTGCACCTGAAGAAGCTTAAAATGAGTCTATTTGATTTAAAGCTTACCAGAAAATCACAGATTAAAGGTCTGCTTTGGGTTCAACTATTAACTGGATTTTGATCCATATGAGGGACCATAACACAAAGAGAAGTATTAAGTAAAGAAAAGATGAGCAATAAGAAAGAAGAGAGAATATGCATTGGACCTATTTGTGTCCGAAAGTGTCTCTTCTGTTCACTTCATTTGAAAGAACAGAGAGACTGAGGAAATTTCTGTCCTTGTTTAGGTCCCTAAATAAGAGCCAGGCCCCTCTCTTCCTGCTCCAAAATTTAAGGCCTTTCAGTAGCCTATAGCTACCTTCCAGAAATGAAAATAGGGCAAGAATGGACCATGGACCCAGAATAATCCAAGCAGTAAGTAAGATCTGTGGGTCTTTTTTCTTGATGTGCATTCTTAGCAGAGAGGTTCAGAGCCATCTTAGCACACATCTTTCCCCAACATCTATCCTTCTGCTTTACAGCTGCTGAAGCAAAGCATTTAAATGTGTCCTTCTATTGAGAAAGCTCACCATTGACCTGAAAAAATTATTTTCCCCTCCATGTATTGATTTTAGCTGAGACACACATTTATTATGTGAAAGGAGAATCTGGGAATAACAGCAGAAGTGCACAAATTATGCAAGATCTTCACTTTTAAACTTGGAATGTGGTCCAGGTTTCAACACAACACAAGATGACAACAGAATAAGTGCTCACTATAGGAAAACCATTGCTGAACAATGCAGAGAAAGAAGCAAGTCATGAGATTACAATTCTTTACTCTCAGTTTTTGGAGCCATGAACATTAAGTTCTCAGCAGTATTTCAATACTTGCAGCAGAATAGAATTCACATGTATTCTACCTGTCAGATATTTGACATAATACTGCCATTATTTAGCTGGTTTACAAAACTGAGTGCTATTAATTCAATTACCTGCAGATGTGAATTCAAGGCTTTCATCAGATTAGATGTGCAATTCCAACAGCCACTGTCAACTTCATGCATGATAAAGTTGCACAGACAGCATTCAGTTTTAAAAATAATAAAACAACATACTTCTACTGTGTACTGCTACTCAAAGTTAGCACTTTAATGAGAGATAGCTTTTCAGGGCAAAAGGCCTGAGGAAATGTATAGGAAAGCCATGATTTGATCATCTGAATAATCTTTCCTCATATCACAGTCCATATAAGAGAGATCTCATAACAGTCCTAGGGTAAAGATGCAACACTGGGCTTGGTTTTCACACTGTAAACAACAGATAAAAAAGAAGTACTAACAACACCTGGAATTATAATGTATTATGCTTTGGGTTGGTTGGAGGAATAAATGCTGAATATCTGAGCATTCCCAAACCACATTTACTGTTACATGCCAGCGGCACTAATTTCTCTATTCGTGCATCCCTTTTCTCACATTTCTAATTCCTACTTAACTTTAGATTCTGTCAGAATTCTCAGGACTGAGAATAAAAATACAGGTGCTTTTCCCCTTCATTTAATCAAACAATATTCTGGTGTTTTCCATTACTGCAAAGAAGCCACATGGCTGCCAAGTAGAGTGTAGCACTTGGTGCATGCCAGGCCCCTAGGTTGGAAAAGTGGGATGAAAAAGTCAATCATGGTATTACACAGAAAAAGCCGTAAAGCACACCCAACCTAACTATACTATTCTGGCACATTTTAAGCCATGCAGTTTGCAATGAAAATAATTGTAAGTGCATGTACTTGTCTCCCTTAGGGCACTAATCCTTCAGACTCAAGAAGGCTGTAAATGGACTCCTGCACCAGGATGGATATAGGATCATGCATCTGGATCCAGAAACTTGGACTATCCTCCAGCTTAAACACAGCTTCTATAAAGCATAGAACTGTCTTGAGTATCCAACTACCTCCAGCTATTTCTTCCACACACTAACCTTCTTCCACTAATATGGCAGCATGTCATTATTTTAGACAAGAACAACAACAAATAAAGCATCCAAATTCTGCTTGTGACTCAGTGTCAGTCCTGGGACTTTAGAGAAGCTGCAAGGCCAAAACACTGGGGAGGGAGCTTTTTCTTTTCAGTGTGTGTTTCACTTGAAAATATTTTCTGTACACAGAATCAAACATTTTTATCTTCACTTGAAATGCCCCGAGACTCTCCTTTGCTGTTCAGTTAGGAAAGGGGTGGACTCTGCTGTTCACAGAATTTGTGCAATTTTGGGATTTTCAAAGGCACTGCAGTAATTTTCCACTTACACCCATGTTAAAGCACAGGAGAAATACATCTAAGAAAGGGCTGTGATTTAATATAGACACTATAAATAAAAAAGGAGAAACTGGAAATCAGAAAGATGTCTTCTCCCTTTCTACAAGAGCATCACTGCTTCAAGAAGTATTCTCAATTTCAGGAGCAGGGTGCCAAGTAGGGTGACATTGCTGGTCTGTTCTGCTAAACCCTGTTCTGCAGAGATGTCTGGGATAGAGCCTGCTCACTTTTAGTTTGCAGGATTCTTTGTGGTATTTATATTAGTGCAAAAGTTGTTGATGTAATGTCACGATGGTGGTCTTCTACCCAAATCCAACATGTAATTAATGTGATGAAAACCACAACTTTTCAGAGAAACTTTGGCATGCTTTTATAGAAGGGTGTGCAGACTTCTTGAGTTTGCAGTACATATCTGAATGCAAATACGCATGCTTGATTTCCCCTGAGTGTTGTGTGAACAGTTATTATTACTGACCTGGAAATTATTCTACTTTCCCTGTTTGACTATTGTTTTTGTCTGGGTTATATGCATCCCTGAAACCAGATGTGCAACACTTGATATATTTCCATTACTTAACATGATCATGTGTATTTATTATCTTGAAGTCTGAAGTGGTAACAGTTGGTTTGTGCTGCACACTTCATGATCTTGGTCTGTTACAATGACCAACAGGCCTCATAAGACAAAATACAGTGTGTTGTGGGGAATCTGCATCGCTAGGCACTGTCTGGGATATTACTGCAATGAACCTCTTGAAACAAGAAGTAAGAAAATTTAGATTTTATTTTTCTAAAGTACGCATGTGTAAAATCTGCACAGATTTTACACAGGCATCTACCATGTGGTGGAACCCCAATAGCCTCCTGCTGTTAGCAACAAAAAGGCTGGTCTGGCCAGTTCTAATTCCATCCAGAAGAGTGCAGCAGTATATACCCATGCTGAACATGTCCTCAACAGGACAGACTCAGAAAATAGCCCCCCGAAAAATCACCCACTCCCTGCAATAAGCCTGAGATGTAAAACAGAATAAATACCGTTTTAACAACAAATTGATTTCTTTCAGTCACACAGAAGGGTAATGGGATGGAGCTGACATCAAATAGTGGCTATTGCTCTTTAGCTCTGAAAACAGGGCAATTCACTTTTTATTGCCATTTTACTGTAAACAAAAAGACTGCTGATGGAGGAAGTGATTGCTTACGAATACTGAAGGTTTTTTTTGAAGACAAGGAATTAAAAGGTAGGGGAGCACAGTGTAGTTCAAAAACTACCTTTGCAATAATCTTCCATAGGGACACAAAAAGGACTTTGTAGAACTGAATTCTTACATGTTCTGCAACATGGCAGCATACATCCAAGCCTTTGTTAACTCAGTTACTCTCACAGTTTTATTAAGAGGGCAGAAACTACTATTCTGACTGAGGCATAAAATGCCTTCACACATCTTGCTTGAAATTAAACAGAAAGTCAAGAGATATGGCTGGAGTTTTCATGCAGCTCTTCTGGGCTCCAAACCAGCTCAGTTACCTATAGATAGCTCTTCCCTTCCTCTGCAAGAAGAATGCATCCTTGGAGCATGTACCAGACTCACATCTGCTCAAGGGCACTAGCAAGAGAGCAGAGTGTGTAATGCAGTGCTGGCAGCTCAGTGTGAGAGGAGGCACTGTTATTTTTCTTACAACTGAACCGCATGGTCTGAATGAGGGGAAAATCCCCATCCTTTTACCATAAATGTTAGGGGTGTTCTCACCCATAACTGTTGCAAAGTTCTGGGTGAGAAACTGAGACTGCTTTCCAACTGTCCCTTACAAGCGTTCTTTTCTTCTCTCATGACAGAATACAGGAAAAAGAAGGGACAGCAGCCTCCTCAAATGCAACAGAGAAAAGACTAAGAACAGAGAAAGTGCATCAGAGAATACAGACATTTTCCCTTTCATCATCAACATGAAGATCTTTCTCCATTCCTGCTTCATCTCCCACAACACCACCACCTGCTAACTGGCAGTGGCCCCTGGTGCCTGCAGAGCTTCCAAAATAGGCTCTCCTCCATTTGCTTCCTACTGCTTTCTTCAACAAAGGAGATGAAGAAATAGCTGAAGGGTAAGGATGGGCACAGCAGAAGCTCTAGCTACTCCACCAGCCTTTGTATATGCTGGGCAAAGATACAGGTTTTTGCTAAAGCAGAGGGAGGCAGAGAGCCGGGAAAGCAAGCTATTAGATGATCTCACTAAAGGCTTTTTCCTGCATATGCCTAGGAAGGTACAAGGGTTAACAGTCTACGGGACATCAGTGAAGGCTGGAAGCTCTGCACAGTGACTTTCTGAAGAAAGAGAAGCCCTCATCTTTGTAGATATTATTAACAAGCTCTGCATTATTGTGCATATGATAGTATTAGACAAGTTAGTTTGGAGCACATTGTATTCAAGCTGTTCATAGCCTGAGAAGCCTGCATGTACCTCTCACTTGCACATGGCCTCTCTGTGCTCAGGAATCCAACGTAAGGTTTATATCATCCCACACAGAGGTGCAGATGTCTGCTTCCCAGAGCAGCAATAACATGTCTCCTCTCTAATAAGTTATGTTGTTTTCCTAGCGTCTCCTCTGAAGTCACTCTGGCTGCTCCTGGTTCTTCCACATCTCTATATACCATACACTCACACATTTCATTCTCTTCGAGAATTTTTGGCTGGAGAGTGTCTGAATGTCATAAGGTATCTCTGTCCAGATTTTGAACTTGCCTAAACTGGCAGAGCTCACTCTCAGAGTTAGTGTTTTATGTCTATACAGGATCTGTCTCCTGCTATCTTACCAGCAAAGATAACACTTTTCAAACTACATTTGTTACACTGGTCATGTAGGAATATAGCTACAAACTAAGACATTTACAGTGGAGATGGGGGTGTAGACATTAGTAAAACTTATTAGCTCTTTTCAAGTATTATATTTTGACCTGCTCCAGTAAGCTAGCAATTACAGAGCAGTATAAGCAGCCAATACGAGCCTCTGTACTAACACATGTAACTTATGATCCTTGTTGAGACATGATTTCAGTATTATATGCCCTGTTCTACTGAACTCATTGAAATTACTTCCAACTTTTATTACCATAAATGAGAGTGGAATTAGCTTTAACATGAATATGCAACCCTATGCATATGCAATTATACTATGTATTGATGTATGTGTGCCTAAATTACCTATGCATGGAGTGCATATATATACTGTCATTCTTATAAATCAGCAGATTCAGATAAGACAAGTATTTTTCCAGAAAGAGGCTTGTATAATGACTATAATTATAAATAATAATTTTGGAATTAAAATAAGAACTCCAGTTGAAATCTTTTTGTGTGCTCAGTTTTACTGCAATGCAATTTGCTCAGTACAGACCTTAACAATACTGTGTTACGTGCAACTCAACCATCCCATTAAAAAAAATCATGAAGCCATTGCAGTTTATGATTGTGAATAAATGTTCCAAGTAGCTCTTTCTGAATTTGAATGGATGCAAAGAGAAGGTTAAAAAAATCCAGAATGGTTCCGTTCATTCTTGACAGTCACCTCACTGGTAGCTGGGTTTATGGCTTTAGGCTTCAGAAAGAAAGGTAGGCCGGGCTTGTGGACTTGAGAAATGCTAGTCTGTGGTAGGAGACGTGCAGGCAGAGAATAAGTAGGAAATGTGCTGCACATCTTAAGAAACTCACAGTCTGACTTGAAACCTCAAAAAGTCAACAGGGAAGCTCCAAAAGTACTGAATTCTCTCACTCATACCATCATATGACAGGCAAGGCTTAGGTGTTTCCTAGTGCTAGAGGACATCAAGCAGCACATCAAGATGCCTTCCCAGAAAGGGGTAACTAAGTCGAACACTGACAGCTTCTCCAACTTGCAACTACCCATTAAGTGTACAGTCTTCAGTGATTGCCTCTACTTCAATCTGTAAGCTTCACAAGAGTGGTAGAGGTGGGAACTAATGATAACAGTAATAAGAGGACACACTATGGAAATCCTTACACTAAATGAGCTGAACCTACAGAACAAGACAAGTGACCAAAGATTTAAAAGACTGAAGCAAAGAATCAGCTCACACTTAATACGTGTTTGGATAGGCCTCAATTTATTGAAAAGAAAAAAAAATATCAAAAAACGATAGAAGGATTTTGATATATGGAACTCCTTACAATTCAAACTAGTGAGAGTTTTGCTAGAGACTTTGGCAAGCACAAGTCTGACAAAACTCTTTTAGTACTGCACTCAGGAGTTAAAAGCAACTTCTCTGCTTATTAAACACAAGCATCAGCAGGCAATAGGCAATACGGCAAAAAATGCACAGTCAGTTTTACCAGTTTAGGATAGGAGCTACAGAGACACAATTCAAAGGGCTACAAGTGCTCTGTGAAGCTCTAAACCGGTGCAGAATCAGATGAAGTGCTCACCAGCAAGGGACTGTCCCTTCATGGCATTACTTTTCCTTCATCCGTTTGTAGAACACACATGAAAGCCGAAGGGCGCTCACAAGGAACAGAGCTGACAGAGCTAGAGCTTAACAGGGTGATGTTTCAACAGTACATTTGCAAGTTAGCAACTTTGTGTAATCCAAGGAGTGCCAGAAGGCATGGGAAGCTGAGGAGTGGGGGTGAAGGCAAGGGGAAATTAAAAACCAGTCTACCTTCAGAAACGTGCTTGCTGAGGTTATATGGAAATCTCACTAGCCAGAAAGCTGTTCAATAGGGTTTTCAACAGTTTACCAAGTAGATAAAAGCTGACTTGATCACGCTATGCATGCTTAATCCAGCTTCAAACCTTACCTTGTATATACTGTCTTGCCATCCCCTCAAACTGGGGGAACTGGCAATAAATGCTGCTCTGAACAAAACCACTTTGATCCAGCCTTCCTTCTCTTATTGCACTATTGTCTTTTTCCCAATTCAGAGTCAAACTCTCATTTCAGTTTGGAAATGGACACTCACTTGCAGGCTGAATGGAATCCTTATGGGCTGTATCTCAAACTAAAGGTGTTTTTAGTTTAGCTGCATTTCTTAAACCTATGCTTGCTGATTAATCAGAAGCTGCTTGTGAACCATTTTCAAGGAGGACCTGGCACCCTATTTAAAAATCCCTGGATCAAATCCAACTAGTTTAGCTGCTTTTTAAGCTTCTCTATTCAATGCAGGACATCAGACAGGTATTTTCAGAACTTGTTTCTCCACTTTGCTGGGTTTTACAGTGTATAACTTCACTAAAGATTCATCAGAAACAATAGCCTCTGGTTTTGCTGTAGTTCTTTTCAAAGGACTTAGAAAACTGGAGCTATAAAACCAGATCCCTTACACTCCATTCAAAATGGATTTCTGCAAATACTTCTGTAAGCACTAGGACACTCATTGTTCCAGAGCGATATAAGCTTGCTACCAAGAACTATTCAAAATACCTGTATTCTGAGAAATCGGATGCTCAAGCGTACAGAGAGGCTACCCCGCAGTGTGCGTCTGTGCCTTCTCCTTTGGAGTCACAGAAAGATGTCAGGATCTAGTTTTTGAGGCTCTTGTTTTCTAAGGGAAAAAAAAAAAAAAAGAAGATACAAATAAAAATGGAGCAACATACTTGGGCAGCAAAGGAGGGCATGTGCAGGCCCAGTTATTTCAGGTAAAGATTTGAGCCTCCAACTCTACACACTCACAGCATCACAGATGTAAATAAACATCTTTGAAACTGAGCCTCAGTTGGTGGAAGCTGCTTCAGCTTTCCAGATTGACTCTGAGAAGCTCAGAAAAGAATGGTACTACTATTCTGAAGTGAGGTTGCTTCCTTCAACATCTGTGGTGAATATGTGATACAGGCTGCTATAAGCATCACACATATTTAAAACTAACAGGAGATGTTAAGGCTTGGTCCAGCCACATTGTGGTCATTAGGAGGAGGGAGCTACACAAATGCTTCATGAGATACATATGCTGTACTAGAGTACTAAGGGCTTTGCCTATTCTGATAAATCTCCCATCCTGCCTAGATTTTTGAGAAACAACAGGAAAAACCCCTTTCCAAAATAGAAAGTAAAAACAGGGCCCCAAATATTTGTCTTTTAGCACAGTCCTCAACAATGAGATATTTACCTTCTGTTTAGCCGATGGCATTTAAATTAATCTCTACCCTTGCCTACTGCACAAAGGAAAAAAAAAAAAAAAAAAATCAATAAAATATCTGGCAACATTTATTACGTTATTTCTAATGGCTCGTTAAAATAATGACACTTCCTTATTATGGAATAAATTAGTACCATTGTCAAGACAGTGCTCTCTGCAGATGGAATGTGGTTTCAGATTTTTTTGTTTTTAATTAGAAATAGTAGGGGTTTTTTTCAATCACAAAAGCCTACTTTTCTGAATCAACCAGAGGCATTGTTATTTGTTTTTATTAACACATACAAAATTATTAGGGTATACAAATGCGTTTCCTTTTCGTACACAATGAAAGCTAAATAAATGGGCATTACAGCATCAGTTTACATCACACTGTTTCAGAAAACACCGTTTATGATTAAACAAATAGATATATATATAAAAAAAAAAAAAAGGAGCTTGAAATAGCTGGATAACAAATCATTGATTTATACTATCAGAAGGCTGGGAGCAATTGTGTCTGTAATGATTGTGCCCTTAGCTTTCAAAGCATTATCTCCACTGATATGAGTTCCCATTTAAAAAACAAAACCAAACCCAAAATACAGCCAAACACCACCCAAAACCAAAAGTCCCAGAACACCAACCCCGCAGAACACAAAACCTCAAAGCAACGGCACAGCTTTCCCCAGGCCAATAACTTTTCCTGAGGGCTTCAAGCACAAATGGACTATTTTAAATATCACATAAACCTACTGTAAATTAAAAAAATAGAAGATCACTTTACACAATGCATGGAAACCGTATCTAGTGAGCACAAAACATTTACAACTGTGTCATGTTTTTTCCTTGCATAACCCATACTCACACACAAACCAGTTTTCAAAAGAATTAGTGAAATATTCAGTCCACTTTTGTTTCTTTTATACAATATGAAATGGTTACAATACCATAGTATTTTTTAGAATAAGTTAAACAAGACATATGGCAATAGCATTGTACTATTCTTTCTACATACATATGAAATCCAGAAATTCAGTCTATTTTTATTCAGTCACAAAAATGAATGAAGACTAAGATCCAGTTATACTGGAAAACTAGACTAGTTCTAGAAACCACAAATACTGTAAGCACTTTGGTATAATATGTACAGATTGTGCTGTCAATATCATGCTTGCATACTAGAACTGATCAACAGATCTCAGCCTGTGAATTGAAGGAAAAGAAAAAAGATACTGCTTTCTTATTTCTTTCTCTTTTTGGAAATGATTCAGTCAAAGAAGATGCACCACAAGTATACACGCAGCATTTGTATGATGTGACTACAAATTAAATATTAAAGTGTTTTTTAAATAGAATGCAAGACCAGTCTCCTTAAGTGCATAGAACATAATGAAGAATACTGTTAATTACAGGGACAAGTACAAAGATATTAAACATTTTAACAGATATTGAACAGTGTTCTCATAAAAAAAAAAGGTGTGAATGAGAATAGGCATTCTTCTGTTGTTATAAAGATCAACATGTTTTATCCCCCACTGGTAGGAGAAACAATAACTGCCAAATCATGAAAGGTATCTGCTGCATCCATTTTATCTTTGTCTCTTAAAGGCATAGAATTGCACCTTCAAACTCTTGAGCAGTTTGGATATTTGGGTGTTTTTTTCCCTTTTAATTTATTTATTTATTTTTAATAAAAACTTTTCTTTTCCTGGAAGTGGAACTCAAAAAGTGCATTTTAAATTAAAGGGTTTACTTTTCCCTTCTATTTTATGAATGCATTTGCTGTGGTTTAGAAATTTTAGTTTAACCTATTCATTCCTTCTATCACTGCAATTTATCAGAATGTCTCAGATCTATTCAGGCATCCCTGCCAAGTTAGGTAGCGCCTCCTTTTGCAAAGCAAATGATATTAAATGCTAAGCAAGCCAAAATACTGCAATCTTTGTCCAAGCGAAATGCCAACTTAAAGAGTAAGGACTGCAGTATTTTCAGAAGATTTGAACTGTATGCAAAGTCTTCCCAAACTTGTAATTTATCTTTTGGATTTTGGGATATACTAAAATGCAAATACCACGTCCAACTAATACTGCAAGTCAGCTTCAGGCTACGGTCTCAGGAATGAAATGATAGCCCCAAAACTCTCAACCCACCCAGAGGAAACTCACCCCAATCCTTACTCATTTCTCCCACAACAAAACAACTAATTTAACATGTAAACACAAGGGATGATGTTTCTCATTTGAAGCTCCTATTGTTGGCAAGTAATACTTCATAGGTATCAGAAATACTTTAGTTAATGTCTCCATATTTCCCCCATTTCTAAGATGCTTTCTTTTCTTTACAGAAGCTTTAGCTATTTAACATCAAACCAAACAATTGCACAAAAACCGTAGCACCAAGCTTTGCTAAATGAAACTGCTGGAGAGCACACACAGGAGAAAAGAATTTGACCGTGGTTTTTGATTGGGCTACCAGTCAAATGAGTTTAAATAAAACTAATGTTAACACATTCCTTAACTGAAATGATTCTTAGCAGAAATAAATGCAGATCAGCATGATCTTACTGTAGGCTAGTTGGTGACCCAGCCAGACTTTTGTGCAGGTTAGGGTTTTGACTGTGCCTGTTCCGACTGCGAACAGATGAAAACATGGTGTTGCAACCTGGGACTTTACATTTGTGGAGCTGGCGGAGATGCACAGTTTTGTAATGAGCCCTGAAAGTTCCTTTATTACTGTAAGTTTTTTGACATATATGACAAGTTATTGGTAAACTGGAAGCTAAATTTGTAAAGTTTTGATTAGCTTTCTCAATTAAAGTACAGTCTTGGTAGAGTTCATCATTGGGCATAAGGCTGGGTCCTTCACAGCTTTCATCACTATCATCCATGGGCATGGTGCATATTTCACTTCCTCCGTCAGAATCCCAAGAAGAATGAGCACTGCTCTCAGATTTAATGCTGGAAGTAGTGCTTAGATCCAGAACAGCTCCATCATTCGATGGATCGTATCCATAACTCTCAGAACAGGGTTCTCTAATTTTGCTCACTGGAAAAACGAAGCTGCCTGTTCTGTTCATTCCTTTGAAGATTACAGAAGTATGTCCAACATGCTGTTTTAAAGAGACATCTTGGCAAAACTCCTTAGCCATGTCTTTCAAGAGGTATGTTGCATTGAAATGGTTGCTGAATTCCAGTGTATCTTTAGTCAGAAGCTTATGATGAAGATTTAGGTTTGAACTATGTCTAGAAGAACAAAGACAAGCTTAGCAAGAAAGCGTTTCGCCTCACTTAACAGCGGTTTCATAACGATAATTAACAAAGAAAAAAAATCAATATTTAGTAGCATGCATGAACTATATACTTCTAATCTGACCAGCTGCCACACTGGGAGTGCACACAGATGATCTGAACTTGCTTGCACTGGCATATATCAGAAATAACTCTACAGAAATCAGTGTTTCAGATTCTCTCCTGCACTGTGGATAGCTGTCTGCTCCACCAGGTCTAGTGCTGGGCCTAAAAGAGTTGGAGGACAGACTAAAAACCTGTATACTGAACTGAGATCAGAGAATGGACTGAGGGGGGTAAGAAGATTCTTTCCCAATTGACAATGCAGGAAAGGAGTGACACCTGAGTCTGCAAAAAATACTGATGATCTCAAGTACTGTAACCATGTGCCAGGCTGCAGCTGTACACACCAGTACAGAGCTTTCACTTGACAGGATATTCCTTGAAGTAAGGAATTTTACATTTTATGCAACTTGCAGGTTTCAAATGGGCATCTCTAGATTCAGTTTAAAACCACCAAAACGTATGAAAATCACTGCTGGCCACTGAATACAACCAATCAGTTCACTGAAAACTTCCAGGCTCTGGATAGGAGATTTAATTTATTGCAAGACAGGGAAAATATTAATTTTTCTCTTTGCCATTATGGTTTAATCAGAACCATGAACTGTTCAAATGTGCACAGAAATGTGGCACTTGCAGTTACAGCACTCATCTAGAAACTTCTGCAAAGTTTCACATAATGAAGTTGTTTCACATAACTACTGTCTTGCACAAAGCTTGTTCACTTTCTTGTGAGTTGGCTTTGTTGTTTCGTTTTGTTTTAAATAAACCATCTTCCAAAAACACCTATGTTAAAACTGAGCTGAATGTATTGGTGCAGGAAGGAATTCATGGCATGTGAATGCAAATCTTACTGCTGGCCTTCTTTCCTGTGGCTCATATCACAATTACAGTGGAGAGGAATTCACATCTGGGAAGATGCAGGCAGCAGATGAAGCTGCGCATCTCAGATGCAGCGGCCAGTCCTCAGAGACCAGCTCATCCTCTCTCTGGACTGCATCAGCTGGCTCCAGCACTCCTAGCAGATTACAGACAATCTAAACCTTGTGTCACTGTGAACGACTATCCAGGCATGCTTCCTGCAGCCAGAAGATGCAGTAACACTCTTACAGGAGAGATAGAAAACTTACAGCACTTAGTTGCACTTTAACAGGTTTGTTATCTATCACTTATCAATTCAGATACATAACTGATAGTCAACAATAAAGCCTCAGTTATTGCTTCTATGTGTATAATAGGCTGAAATGAAGTGATTTACAGCAACACAATACTGCAGCAAACAGTAAACTGAATTAAACTCATGATATACGTTAGGAATTAGTATGGAATCACACATAAAAGCACTACCAATGTGGATACACACCAGATAGCCTTAGTTCAACTAGCACCGTGTAATGTTAATTTTTGTACCGACATAGTGTAATTATGGGCTTTTTGCCCACCAGTCTGTTCAAAATCCTTGAGTAAACCAAGGACAAGAGCAAGTGAAGACTTCCTGAATTGATCTCATTGCTTTTTCATTAAAGAGCACTGTATATATTAAAATACACGTGAAAGTACATATTAAACATGTAAGTTCACACATGCATCTATTGGCAAATTGCTGAATTCATACCCTTGTGGCTTTCCCTTTACGTTCTAAAGTATTCTTTCAACTATTGCAGTATTTATCAGTTATGAAATTTTCATGGCTTTATTTAATACCTTGTCTAGTGGAAAGGAAATGTGTCTTTCAATGGATTTTCATTTCATGAATGTTCTGATAAATTACCGTACCTGTTATATGAAGATACACAGAAAATCTTTGCAGGCTCCATTCCTCACTCACTCATTTTAATTTCAAATTAGGCTCCATTGTGATGGTAAAATAAATACAATTTTGTTTATAATTTTCTTACCTGTCTCGACTTCTACGAGAAGGGAAAGCAGCATTACAGCCCTCAACTGTGCAAATATGCATTTCTTTGAGATGTACATTTTTAAAATGCATTTTTACACTGTAAGGGTTTTTAAAAGTCTTCTTACAGATGTCACAATGAAAGCGGCTTTCTTCCTTCTGAATCCCTAGCGCATGTTGACTGACATGATCCATATCTTTAGAGTCTTCAAAACAAGGAATGGCAGCACCCCTGTTTGACAAAGTGCTGAAAAAGCCCCCGGTCAGCAAGTGGTGTTGCAATTCAGGGCAGTCATCTTTAGGAATCCTGCGCTTTGACTGCTCTTTAATATACATGGGGGGTTCAGTCACTGGTTTTATAACATCATTGTGGTGGTGTTTTGGATCTTCATACATTATCTCATGGGAAACTATTTTTAATGGTTGGTTTTCTTCTGGGTTAACCTCTTTCTCATAGTGATGCAATTCATTCTCAGAGATATCCTTGATGTATTTGTTATCTGGCGCAAAGACAGATTCAAAATACTTTGGGCCCTCTACCCCAGAGACATATTTCCATGAATTACCTGAATGAGGGTGCTTTTCCACCCTGTCGGTCACCCGCTTCTCTATCTTATGCTCACAGGTCTCAAGCTCTCCGTCGCTTACCACTTGCAGACGTGTATCATCTTCAGAACTGGCAACATCACTGCTTTCATTTGGTGTCTCAACAGCTTCTTTCTCTATCTTGATAGGCATGCTTGATTTACGAGATTTCTTCTTGGGTAGCATGTCAAATGGCAATTCATTTGAAACAAGCTGCTCTGGTATAGAGGAGGAAACAAGAGGCAGAGAAGGAAGAGTACCTGGAGTATTAGCAAGCTCAGCTGGTGTGACTGGGCTACGGTAAAAAGGAAGAACAGGCTGTACCGTCTTCAGGTTTGGAAAGAGGACACCATTCTGTCCAATACTGGGAAATCCAGCCTGACCCTTTGAATCTGTACAAGAGCTGGCATAGCTGGTAATAGTTCTGCTATCCGGAGTTAAAATTGTAAATTCTGTCCTTTTACTATCTCCAGGTCCAGCAATGGTCAAACCATTTCTTAGATCTTTATCCCTGTTATTTCTATTCATTGGCATATGGAGTCTGGGGTTAGGATTTGCACTATGACGATTTCGACTACGCAGAGAGCTAAATACCATATTGCAGCCCTCAATTGTGCATTTGTGCTTTATCTTCAGATGAACAGCATTGTAATGTATTTTCAAAGTACCTTTGTCATAAAATGTCTTTTCACATGCAGTGCAGAAAACACGCCCTTTCCTTGGCCCAGCGCCATTCTTTTCAACAGATTTCATTTTGTTTTCTGGAGATAGTGCTGTCATTTCAAGCTTTGCTGCTGCATTATGTGAACTGGAATCACTTAAAAGGGCATCATCTTCTGTTTTAGTGGTGACATCTGGACCATTTATGCTCCTCTCATTTTCAACTTGAAATGGTGCAGAACTAGAAGTTAAGAAGCTGCTTTCAGAAAATGGTATCTGAACATCTTGTTTAGTTTCATTGCTATGGTCTTGACCTTGCTCAATCAAATGTCTTTCTGGTGGTGAACCTATCAAAGGTGGAGGAACTGGACTGAAAAACTGAAATGGCAGCATGAAAGCCATGTTATTTACAATATTCTCAAAGGGATGAATGTTGGTGGGACTCATTTTTTCCAAAGAAGCGGAAAAATTAGGACTGTGTTGATTGCAGCTCTCGATGAATGCCCTAATATCCAAATTGGCAGTTGGTGGTGGTATTATAATGGACTGCCCTTCTTTCTCTTGAATTGCCATTAACTCTACAATGGACTTAGTTTCTCCAAAACGAAGAAACTGCTGCAGAGTAGCCAGTTCTTCTTCAGTGGTCATTATACTCCAGTGATCCAGCACCTTTCCTGAAGCATCCTAAAACCAAAAATATTTAAATGAGTCCAAAATTAGTTAAGGCAAACAAGAAAACCCTCCCCTGAATCTCTCATTTTTTCAGGGATTAAAAATTCTTATCTAGTGAAATGATAAAATCATTCTATTTAATGAGAGATTAATGCCAATTCTGTGATATTTCTTCCAAATTTTACTACGGGGTGATATTATTTCTTTCAGACTGACAGTAATACTTTCCAATAAACTGGTTTTTTCCCCACAAAAATTAAGACACGTCATTTGAACAACAGTTAGTATCATGTAAGTACAGACAGCAGAGATGGAGCAATCAGGCCAAGATTTAGCTCCTCATTTAAGTCAAGTATTGCAAGTTTAATAATCTTCCAAGCAACTTAGATCAGAGAACAAATGAACCTGTATTGATCTATTGCCAGTGTTCACAGAGCACAGCTGTAATTACACAAGTGTTGGAGTTCTTTCAAACTCTAGCTATGCCTAACTTTTCCCAATAACTACAATAAATATTTTATCACAGAACATGTATTTGATGGCCTACTGAGATTTTTCACAGTGCATGTAAGAGTTTCTAAGATGATGAAGAATGTAACATTATAAATTTTTCATGTGGTAGAGGTTCAAGGTAATTGATTCCGTATTTTTAATCCTAACACTAAAAAGCAAGATTATCAAGACCATTAAATATT
Organism: Psittacus erithacus; assembly: GCA_009867235.2. Taxonomy (NCBI): domain Eukaryota; kingdom Metazoa; phylum Chordata; class Aves; order Psittaciformes; family Psittacidae; genus Psittacus; species Psittacus erithacus. Next base: position 39,673 of record WYDI02040642.1, read on the forward strand.
GATTCGTGTCATAATTTAAGATCATAATGTTACTTTACATAAAAGGTAACTTCCACAGGAGTAAGGACTAACATCAGTGTAAGCACATAGGGCCAAATTCATCCTTGATGTAGCTCCAGTAAGGTCAGTAGCACTACATCAGAGATGAATATTGTCCCTGTTGTTTAAAAAGATGGCAATTTTATTTGTCAATGTATTATGCTACTGTATAAAAGTAAACTCCCTGTTTAAATAATACTGGCACAAATTCTGAAGCCTTTACTTTTATACATTCCCAGTAACTTTTCTTTTTTCTCTTGGCTTACCTTTGTTGATAGACTTGAAGTAGGAAGAGTTCAGGTAAGCCTGACTGAAGGAGAGAGCAGTGAACAAAAATCCACCCTTTTTTTCTGGTGCTAAGCTTCTACAAGTCCATTACTGCCTTTCAGATGTATCACATTGTTAACACATTGTGAACCACTGATAAGATTAATCTAGAAAACATTATGAATTACTACTCAGCAATCATATTTATATCAAAAAAGCCCCTCTAAATACCTGTAGCACATATCCACGTATATAATCCTGCAGTGTCCAATCCAGGGCATGGAGAATCTGTATCACCTCTTCCTGCTTTAGTACACTGAAAAGCCGATCTAGCAGAATTTTAAGGCGCACAGGAATGGCCTGGGTTCCATACAACATGAGGCTGCTGATATCAAAGACAACATTGGATTGAACTATTTCTACCTGGCTTGATGGGTAGAGGTTGGGAATCCTCAGCTTGCTCAGGGCTGAAAATAAAATCACAAAATATAAATAAACTTGAGTCACAAGAGAAAGATAAAATTGAATATAACTAATACTAGGGTTTGGGGGGGTGAGGGGTGACATAAAAAGCATGCCATAGCAAGGAGGGTCCTAAAAGGTTTTATATAGATTGCAAGAACAAATATTACCATGTGCTACCCATCCATGCCGGCACTGGTCACATTGTCGCTGATTTATTTTCCCAGGTTTGAAACACTGACAACTGCAGTTCACCAGAGTGCATCGGATAGCCTGGAAATCAATAGACAGGATGATAGGTAATATATAAACACCATCTAGAGTGTGCAGGGTATACATATAAAATCCACTCATAAAATCCACATGAAGATAGAGTTAGCATACCAGCACATACCTATCCATGTGCAATAGAAGTAGTCTAGGCAAAACCTGAGTTATGCAAGATTACCTCTGCTTTAGAGAGGGTCAGACACCATCTAGAACACTAGAATATTATGGGAGCAAAATATTTAATATCATACGTGCAACACTTCTGTGGATTTATTTAGGCAGAAGCACCTTTATAACAATAATAAAGTGTTCTTGTGCATTCACCTCAGCCACCATCTTCATGCAAGACCACTTTTTTCAAGGAAGGTTTGAAAACAAAGACATACAGATGAAAGTCCCACTCAAAGTTTTGCTGGAACTCTATACTGCAATATAAGAAGTTCTAATGAGCAATGCCTTATCTCTGCATAGATGCCATCCCTTACATACAGCAGTATTCACATAGAATATAAGTATCCTGTCCAAGATTTAGGAGTCCACTAGTGCTTCTCAGTAACAAAGCTCACCAAAAAGTACTCCAGCTCTGCAAACACTACAGCAGTCACACTTAATAAGAGAAATGCTTGAGAGATAATAGGAGAAATAGAGAACATGCAGAGATAGCAACCAGTTGCACAGTTCAATTTGTGCATCACTTTACTCTCACTAAGGTCATCTATAATGCAAATCAAATCAGTATTCAGATATTCCTAATCAACAGGGTGATATAAATGTGCTTCCTGGAATATATGCTTTCTTTTGTATGTGCCCATCTGCTGCAAAAGGCAGGCAGACAACTTTGAGGTCCTAGTTAAAGCACCATAGGGATTGCTATAGAGCAAAGCATTTGTAAGATTCTGTATTGCTTAGATCTGATACTGAGAATAGTTCCTGCATAAATGGAATATTTATTAAGGGAGGGAAAATGAACAAATTAATGTGCAGAAAGTCTGCACTGGAATAAATAAATAAAAAAGATTATACAATTGTAACGTGTCTGCAATTTTCTGGTTTTAAAGAAACGTGTTATGTTTTGAAGTAAAGAAAGCAAATACGAAATAAGGCAAAGTTATACCCACCACTGGCTGCTACTCATGCTCCAAGGGTCATATGCAAAATCGGGACTTCCTCTACTAATTAATACCCATAGAAAAGCAAGACAAGACTTGAAGAGAAAAGTAACATCTTTTCAATGAAGGCATTCCCACATTGGCAGCTTTGGAAAACATACAAAGCAGCAAGTTTTTGGACAATCAGACTAAGGAAAATGAATGCAGGAGGGGCTTAAAATGAAAATGACATTAAGAGAAAGATAACTTCACTGGGGTTTGCAATGCGCACTTCTTTAGGCTTGAAGAATTTGACTGATTAAGGGCAGAACAAGACACTACAACAAGTACAACAATTATTACAAACAAGCTTTTGCAGGATGTTTGGATGCTTAGCCCTTTAAATGACTGGATTTGGACTGAGATTTTAATATCTCAGTAGCTGGCTTATTGAGGAGTTAGCTTACATACACATCTCCAAACTGCAGTGACTTGATGCTGAGATTCATCTTTATTTGAAGAATCAGAACAAGTGGCAACAGGGCTGTTGAAATCTCTGAATCATTTTGCCTTTAATCTGTTAAAGGAGCCATTGCAAAATACTGAATTCTTGAGAAAAACTCTGTGCTCCCATAAAGTGATAAAATACACATCAATACCCCACACAGTGTGAATTGCTTCACTTTAATAGAGGATATATTTTCACTTAGATGCTAAAATACTTTCATATAACAACAAAAAGCCATAAATTTTTTACAGAAGGGTTGGAAAAAAAAGACATAGTTGGCTGCTGATTCATTTCTTTCACAAGATATCCAGCAATAACGCAGTTGAAGTCTTCTCCCTCTGTGCATACATAATATTCTGTGCCTTGCACAGACTGAACCCCTTCCATACACAACCCTGCTAGGTTTGGTAAGTTGCAGTGCAATCCATGAATGCATCTTTTGCAGTCCCTCCAGACAACATTACAAAAGAGTACTTCCTTTTCCTGCAAGGACTAACAGAAATATGCACAATGAAGAAAGCTGTCATGATGATAAGTTAATTGAGAGTTCAAAATTTTTTAAATTCCTTTTCCTTTGGACATATTCTGCAAACCACTGACCTTCAAAACTATTTTTTCTTCTTGATTTGTGTACTTAGACAAGAAAGATATACTGCACAAAATCCTGCATTTCACAGCTTTGTGTAACATCTTTTTCCTATATGATACATGTATTTATTATGTCTTCTTGCATATGTGTAGAAGACTGCACAAGCAAAAAGTAAAAGGAGGACATTTTGCTTTTTGTATATGAAAGCAGCTGTTACGGAGTAAAGTTCCCTTCTCTTCTAAATATGGAATTGATCCCCTCTCAAGTCAGTATGTTACTGCTTCTGGACACCAGTCTTAGATGAAGTTAGCTTGCATACTGCCAACATATCAAAGTATACCCTCAAATCAGGGATCTGCTGCTGATTTAAAAAATGGCTTGTAAGAATGCCTGAGAAGAAACACGTGTGATTTTCAGGTTGGTAGCCTTTCCCTTCATTTGTGCTCAACACAGTTTGCGTCTCTTAAAACTTCTCCACCAACATTTGCGTTATAGTCACAGAGAATATATAACATGGCAAAATTAACTTTTAAAATAATCAGTGAGTCACAATTCTAAATCTTCATTCCTTGTTCAGCTTAAAAAGGCACTTCTAAAAGATGCACTTTGATTATCTCCCAAGCTAACTTATATCAGAGTTTAATGAAGAGGAATTTGGCAAAACTTCTTGAGATTAATATGCTTGCCTTTTGCCTGTTAATCCTACTGTCCTTTATATACTTATTCTAAGGTACTGTAATTATAGCAAGTCTTTTAATGAGCTTTATTTTCCTAACAAGTAGAATGTATACACAATTTCATTCTACAGAGCAAAGGAATAACTCTCTATATTGCATATATGTAAAACTTCAAAATTGTAATTAAAGGATTGGAAATGTAGATGGAAATTAAAGTGGAAATTTTTCAAAGTGCAATCCTTTCATTTAGATCTATTAATTTAGTTTCATTTTCCAGAAACATAAGGCAGATATTTCAAAAAACAGATCTTATGCTATCATCAAGGATCTTGTTATTGCTTTCCAGTCACTCCCTCCCTCACAAATGGATCTTTCTAAATCCATTATCAGCAACACTTTCTTCATTTTATGTATTATTTTTTAATAGAGTTGAAAATTCTGATCAAAATTTCCTGTGGGTTTACCAGCAGGACTGTGGAAATCCAAATGTCGGATTTTTTAATGCAAGTAATTCCTCATTACTAGAGAACCAGATGAACAATTAAACTGGCCACTATAAAGCATCTAACGAGGAATCACTGAAAAAGAAATCTTAACATCTGTTGCCTGAAAGTCATGACTGCTGACATCTTTCTTTGCCAGATATTGATGTGGCTTCGATTATGCTTTAAAACTTACTGAACATAACTTTGCAACCCACTCGCTGCCTTCACTGAAAAGCACAAGCTAATGGGACAAATTCATTTTCATTGTGGGATATAATCAGGCTTCATTTCTAAAGCAAGTTTGAGATCATCTATACTCTCCTGAAGCCTTTTGGGACTTACTCTTGCTTGTAACATACTAACAGCAGGTTTAAAAAAGCGCAGCAGGAGGAGAAGGGCTGTATAACTGTATCAAATCTCTTTTAGTGTTAAGTGGATTCTGGTTTGACAGCACTTTGGCTTGGGAAATAAATTAAAAAGTAAGCAAGTATTGAAGACTCTGTCAGGACCGAGTTAGAGATCTCTGCTCACACTGGAAGGCTGGTCTGGCGCTCTGCATGCAGTGAGAGCTGCAGATGCAGACCCCACTAAAATGGAAGAGCAAGTCCCAGATTACCCTAGTAATGTTTAGTGCTGGTACTGCACAGGTCAGTAGCCTCCCTTGTTTCTGGCATCCAAGAAAAACCCTTGTCCTCTTTGCACAACGCTAGCCCTCCCTTTAGAAACTGCTTTTTTAAAGCTACTGCCATCAGGGACATCTTTTCCAATCAGGGGTTAGAAATTCCTATCAATTTAAAATGCAGGTTTCAAATAAAAACAGGAATTACATGAAGAAATGTGTGAAACTTCCACTAGATGAGACATAACTTTTCATGTCCTTCTAGCAACAAGCTGTATCTCCTATAGCCATCTATTCTTCCTTTCCCAGAAAAAGTAATTCCACTGAATGTATGGAACCCTCCAAGTTATGTGCTCTGGGGTGAGAAAATCTCCTATAGGAAAAAACAGGGACATGTCCCATTTCTATAGAATAAACTCTCAGGGGCTCTACAGTAAGAACACTTGTGGAGGAAGAGCCAAGAATTATAATAGGGAAAGAAGATCAATTTGTAAAGCATTAGGATTTTCAATTTTGTCTGCCAATCACCTAAACCTTGGGAGTCTTTGTAATTCCTAGAGTACAGGTAAGAATTTTCTCACATATTAAGAATAATCCACAGAAATTAAGCTTTTTTTGTTTACAGAACTAAAATTAAACATGGGACATGTGTATGGTTATTAGGAAATACTTTCTTGCTTGTACTTCATAAGAGATTTGCAAGGGAAGTAAAGGGATGGATACGCTTATCTCTTAAATTAGAAGTACAATCCACAGCTAAAGGACAAATCCAAATCTGTGTGCACTTTTCAGTAAAGAAAACAATAACTATATATGACAGCAAAGTTGCCTTCCTGGCCAATTTGCTTTCTTTCCTGTTTGGGCTGTTATCCACCAGGTTTCTTGTGGTTGCAAAGTTTAAATAAGTCTTCCTTTTTCACCACCCATTTACATTTGATTACTTCTGTGCTTGAATCCTTTGAACAACCACTGAAAGCAGAGATTAATTAAAACCCCCTTTATCTTAAGCACCTTTTGTCAATGCTTTTCTTTTCCACATCATACAATGAGCAAAGCTTTGGTTTAGCCCTTTTTTTTTGTGAGGCAACTTTTACCACTTCACCTAAGGATATATTCCACTGATAAATTATACTGTCTGTCTTTTTTGTCATCATTTAGAACAAGTTCTCAGTTTACATTTGGCCCACCTTACTTTCACTGTACCACAACTCAGCTGTGCTTATCTGTATCACACTAATACTTTCTTTCATCATCTATCCCACATGTATTTGTACCCACCCTGTCCCCTCTATAGTACATATTTAGCCCCTGTGCGTGTTCTCCCTAAAAATGGACTTTTTATACTCCGTTGAGCTCTCTGCAGTTTACCGAAATTAAAATATATTCCAGTATATTCCAAGCACAATCATAAAAGGTGTTGGGCTGCTCCAGATGGTGTTAAGTACTTATTGACAATATAGTTCAACAATTAAACCTAAAATGCACGTTGATACATCTGTTAGAGTTTAATTAAGTATCTTACATTTCTATTGTTCCTTGAAAGTTTCAACATATTCCCAGTTTACTAAGGCTATGAATCCCATCTGCCTGCAGAGAACATTAGGAGGGCCCCTGCAGCACCTTCAAGGAAAGGCTTTGGGCCATTTTCTTCTTCCTGACATGCTCACTTCAAAGAGGAAACACGGATGCCTGGAGGATGGACAGAACATGGAAACCCTTCAGTGCCTGTAAGCAGAGCTAGAAGGACACATAGGGAATGGGGAAAAGAGACACACCAAGCAATAGTGTACTGAAACGCACTTACATGTGTGCAGGTCTGACAGCAAGGCCCATGTGATAGTTACCCTGCACACGGTAGACTTGGCCCATGCTACGACTTGGCATGAACTTGTTCGGTTCAGTTTTGTGGTATTTTCTGCTATCACGTGTTTACAGTTCTCAGTCATGGCTGAGGTCAAAGCCGTGCTGGTAAGTCACACATCACTGATAATACACATCCACTGCCTGCCTCAGTCCTTGAAACAAATGGATTTCCATTCATGGACATTTATGCCTGCGCAAGTACATCTGGCTGTTGCAATCTCTGCTGTTTCTATACTGAAGTTTAAAATACTTAAGACTAAAATAATTACATAAAAGTATTAAAACAAGGAAAAGGTCCCAATAAGATTACCAGTTATACTGGACTGAATGCTGCAGACACTATTTCCACAGTATCATCTCACAGAAAATGTTTCTTACAAAGTAACAGCTGCCTTTAATACTGTTATTTAATAAATACAATAAGTAACAACAAACATCTTTCATGAGAAGCAAACAAGCAAAACCAAACCTTACAGTTTGTTGTATCCATATTTTGAGCTTTTAATTAAGCAGAGAAAGGCTGCACACGGAAGTGACAGAGTAAACAGCACCAACCAAATAGCTCCAGCCTTCTCCATTAGAGGACATGTTGAAAATGCTAGCCCTCGATGATTCATCTGACAAACTGCTTATTAGTGAAATAATTTAGCAAAATTCTTGTCTCCTGCTCAAGAGCCCAAGCAGGAGACAGATGAAAAAGATAGGCCATGACTTGCCTTTTGCAGTGCCACTAAACACGAAGTTATACTCATAACTCAGTGCCTAAATCCACAATGACTCCTGAGTAACTGGGCTGGTTTTCATACGCACCAACCATACGCACCAGCTCCTACCAAGCTCAGGAGGTGCAAGAACCTTTGAAAAACCCAGACAAAAACCTTTTGTTTCAGAGGCGAAACAACACCTGTTGTGCTGATGATTTTGGCTGGTGCCAATACCACTCAACTCCCACTTACCTGTTCTCTGTGGGGAAACTATGTTATGATTTTTATTCCTGAAAGAACACAAAGGCCACAAGTTGAATACATTTTCTAGATAAGACCACAGAATACATCCCATTAATTATCTGGATCCTTATGTATATATTCATATTGTTTATTTGGGGTCAGATACCAAAACCTGACCTCCTTTTAAATAGCCATAGCTTGAGCATACATGTAAATAAGAGTATTTACAACCAAGATTCTGCAGCAAGTTGCATTACTCCATTACCCTCTCCCTCAGTGGGGCTGAACAAAGCTAATTTAGGCCTAGAATTTGACCAAAACTCTCTCTTGTGGGTGTAGCTGAGCACCTTGAGCTAAAAATGTTTAATTGTCCTTGTAATAATTAACTAAAACATCCTCAAAACCATCCAAAATGTGAAGGGCGGAAGTGAAAAAGCTCAGTAAGATGGAACTAAAATTAGGTAATACCTTCACACGATGGCACCACCCCATCAAATCAACCATGCTTGTGAATGCAAAGGACAGTTTTAGCTGGCTACCGAATTATGGGCCACGAGTCCATGTGTCACCACTTTGTTAAATAGCTTTTCTGAGAACAGACTTGAGACTGAGGAGCTGAGATGAGACTGAGCTAAAACCGACTCAATCCTAGAGCCACTCTGGGCTCAGCAGCAGCTAACGGAGAGGAGCTCACGGCAGTCCCGGGCACTGCAGCAGGGCGAGGGAGCAGAAGGCAGCCATTTCTGAGAGAGGCAGCATGCTACAAGGCCAAACTTTAATCACAGCATAACTTGTGGGATGAAAATCACTCCTCATGCATGTCACTTACCCTAAAGGGCCCCTTAGGGCAACTCTTGTTAATGGCACTGTCAAAATAATTATAAAGAGAAAAGAATGTGAGCGCGCATGTGTGTGTGTGAGCACACACTCAGACTGCTACTCTTTAAACGAAAAGCACTGGACAGTAAAACTTAATTTTGCTGTTCAGCAACATGCTTGTAGATACATTGGGTTATGGTGCAATTAATCTCACTTGTTAACAACAGGTGTGTGCTGACAGACAGCTTGGTCAGACTTGGGCACGCATTTAGATCCTCTTTTACCGTTTGGTTTGGAAAAGAAAACAAGAAATACAAATTGAGGAATGAAAAATGTCACATTATCATTATCTTACAATTATTTACTTTTGATTCTGAAAGAGACTACAATGCTACGGTTCCTCTGGCATACCTGCCCTGGCCTGCGTAGGGTAGAAACGTTTTGCTGAGTATTAAGCAGTGTCTATCACAAGGCACTGAAATAACTTCCCTTTTCATAAATTTACAGGAAGAATTGTTCTTATTAGTGCATTCCAAAAATAAGTAAGAGTGCTGCGTGCTTATGACAAAAAATGCTCAGGCTTTAGGAGTTTGGATAAGTCACTGGATAGAAATGGTGTGAAAGGTCTTATGATAAAGAACAAGATGCCATTTAATCTAGCAAATAAATTGTGTGCATACTGTTTATCTGTATTGACATGCTATGCATACCACGGTAAATGCTGAAAGTACAGACCTATCCATGAACTGAAATTTAATTAAATATATAACACCAAGCCCTATGTTAGCAAGGCGTAAGTGTTATAAACCCAAATTCACAAATATCATAGAAATGAAAAATATTAGCATAAATCAACTGCAAGCCCTTTAAAATATGTCTTTACCTAGCTTATAAAATGTTATATATGCACAGTGTGGGTGAGTTAATGTTTCAAAGACAATCCTAACTTTTCAGCTCCTCACACAGATGCTTAAGTCTCAAAGCCATGAAATATTCATGCTTATTTTTTTTCCTTTTTTCCCTGTTACAGAGCAAAGACATAGATTAAAGAATAATAATAAAAAAGCAGCTTTCTGAAGCATTCAGCATTACACAATTTCATGTAATGCAATTTCATAAATTTTAAACCCAAACAGTATTTGTACACATACACATGATACTATCTATGGTGCTGCAGTTACACAATATTTTATGCAACAGGGTCAGCTCCATTGGTAATTTCACAATTTAAAACTTGGAAACTCAGTATTCCCTTTTAGTGAACACACGTGAGGAAAATCTTAACTGGCTTTCAGATATCAGTTCCATTCAAATGAAAAAATACCCATTTCTCATTGATAATCAGCTATATTTGAAATTTGAAGTCAAAAGTTTGCATTCTGCTGCTTTTTTCCCCCCGCTTATCTGTTTAAAGAAACAATCCTACCATGGTTTTAAAGTGTGGAATGAAAACATCATTGTTTTTTAGTCTCAAAATGACTGAGGCATGTTAGAAATTGACACTTTTCTTCATTCCCTTAATAATATTTTTTTTAGGCTGAATACTGATATTTCAGTCCCTAAGCAGATTTTTGAGATTGTAACTAGCAATAAAATAGCAAGAAATAAAGACTAAAAAGAAGACAGACAATGACACTTGCTGTAAAACTTCAACTGTAGCATCTGTTAGGACAAAAACTGCTGGCTGCCTAGTACATAGACACTGTGAGAGCTCCTGCACCGCTGAAGCAAGGGAGGGCAGGAAATGATCCAGAGGGCCAAAGCAATAGTTTTTCTTCCCTGGATGGATGTTTTTCTGGAATGATGAATTCAAGTTCCACACCTAAAATTTAGCTCAAATCTGCATGAAAAATGTTTACTCAATGCCAAATCATACCAAAAAGTGCATTTAGAATGTGTCTATGTAGCAAAAACTGTAATCTGAAATGAAATGAAAACATTTCTGTTCTTGTCAGAGGTATATTTAACATTATCATAATGAAGTCTTTATTACTGAAAACAAAATCAGTCACTGACTGGTTCGATTGGAAATGGAATGACATGCTCAGTGTTGTATGAATGGATTTTTAACAGTATCATGAACGGGCACGGAAGCTGGAAGTCAAGATATTTGGTATCAAAAAGCAAAAGCTTGTTGCAGCCTAAGCAGGCAGAATTTCATCTCTGCTATAGTGAAGCGCATGAAGTGGCCCAGTAATAATTTTAATAATTTTTCCTGTTTCCGTGAAGATTCGGCTTTCCTGCAGGTTTGGATATGTTTGCAGAGACCATTAATTTAGGGTTCTGGATAGGTTATAGATGGTTCGGTAGTTCAAAGAATAATCAGAAAAATCGATTTATAAAAACCAATCAAGCAAAAACATATCTATAAAGTAGAACAAAAATGTATTTTCCATCAGTTTTCACATGTTCACCTATTGTCCAAATAAAAGTCTGATTAAGCTGCAAACTACTAAAACCTCTAGAGCTTAAATCAAACAGAAATGAAATTATGCTGATTATGAAGAAAACTTACTAGCATTATACACATAATGGTAAGTAGATCTAATGGAATATACATGATACGCTCTTTGAAAGTCTGTATTTTTCCCCTTTTCTGTAAAAGCAGCAATTAGAAAGTGTATATTGTTCTAATCACTAGAACAAAGGAAACCAACAGGCACTGTTGTTAGTAGTTAAAAATAATGCTAGTCCTACTTTGCACCATGACCTAAGTGGAGTGAGGCTCCCCACCTCCCACTCCTCCAGCACTAAGAGCTGAGCCACAATTTCACTGTTTTAAAACCAAAGTACAGAAACAGAGACATTTGTCTAACACACCGCTTGCATATTTTTCAGCAAACTGCAGTAAATAGAACTGTATTTTCCAAAAGGATGTTAAAAATAGAAGCATATGATCTTTTCCCACCTAGAATTGTATCGTTACAATTAAAGACTATTAGCTGGCATCCCTTTTAACCGTCAAACTCAGACAGTGGCAGTTCTATAGCCACAAAGAGAAGCAGTAAATGAGAAGAACATGTTACTACACTGCATTTGAGAAAGTTTGGCTCCAAGCTATGCACTGATTAATATCAGATCTCCTTCTTTACTTGCCTCTTGACAATCTTGTCACATCTGGCTGACAAATCCTTACAAGCTTATCCAAACCAAGGCAGCCCAGATCATGCTCCGGGAGTAGCTTGAAGGAAGCGGCAACACCAGCCATGCACTGATGTGCCATCATGAAACTAATGAAGCTGACTTCACTTGCAGACTGCAGGAACACGAAGAAACACAACATGCCTCAAGGTTTTGCAACATAACACAGAGTTAGCTCACCAAGATAAGACAAACAATCAGCTCCCGAGGTTCAAGAAGCCAAGTAGTTACATGAATTACAAAAATTTATATAGAAATCGCTTTAACAACCACCTCAGTTAAATGAGCACAATAAACTCCAACTTCAGGTCAGACATGAAAATTGACTGCTAAATGCCTTTCAAACAATGTTGGGGCTTTTTTTTAATTAAAACAAAACTAGTCTATTTCATTTTCTCTCTCCCACATCCCCAAAATACCTGCATGTTGCCTGGCTCCCAGGTTATTCAAAATGAAAAATATTAGGAAAAAAAAATACAAGAAAGAAAAGAAAAGAAAAGAAAAACCAGTGTCACTTCTTATCCGTAGGATTTTACAGAAGGATAAACCACAGCCTGTGTATATCAGTAGTCCTCCCCTGGGTTACCGATCTGCCCTCGCCTCATTTTTAAACCAAGGATTCGTTACGCAGAGAACTTAGAAGTATTTGGCCAATTAATAAAACAGAAAGTAAAATGCTGTATCTTAAACACATCTAACAAACCCTCATTATGTATGGGCTGACAATTAAACCATGTTTATTTTTCTATGTGAGGAAAAGAAAAATCAAAATAAATTAAATAAGCGTCTTGTATCCTGATGCATTTAACCTCTTAATTAGAGCCATGTATTTAAAAAGCCAGAAGCCAGATCCCCCCCCCCACCCAAACACAAACACTTCCCCACCCCCACCCCCCCTCCCCCCGCCCCCCCAC
>WYDI02040646.1:0-25151 GCA_009867235.2 Psittacus erithacus
AAGTTAGAAACACAGCGCTGCACCAGCCACTAAGAAGGAGAAAAAATGACTGCTACTGCTGAACCCATGACAGGTGTCATCACTCCAACTATGAATCATACATCTGGAATATTCAGTTCCTTGACTTGATCTTAAGAGTAATTCCTATTACTCTTGTATGTGTCTGTGTTTATTAGCATAGCAATGATATAAACCCCAGGAACTTTAAAGATGACTGGAATAATTGCTAAAAACGCTGGTTGACTAGAAAGATGCACCAAGAGAGTGAAATATCTTTCTCTTTCCTACATGGCCACTTTGTGTTTCTTCTTTTGCAAATAAAATATTGTCACTTACTAGGAGAATCTTTGCAACAGTTTCCCTTACAGCCTGCACCCTTTCTTACAGCCATTATGTTAGGTGCATTCCTTCTGCCAGAAATCATGTTTTCTGGTGTTTTACAGTTGCCCTGAAAGCTGCTTGGGACCATTGGTAGTATGAGGACCCAAGTTTCCAATATCCCTTGGGCATATAATTTGATGCACAATTAATTCAAGCAATGTGTTTAATGCTCACATGCATCCTCTTAGATTACACAAAGAGTAGGAAAGCAAGCATCAAGGTAAGCCTCTCAAAACTGCAAAACAAATCAGTATGTTTTGCAAGTGGAAATGTAGTCAAGAGGCCTAATGAAATATGGTAAGAAGGCATGCTTCACAAAAGAAATTGCCAAAAGTTTAGAAAATACTGTACATGGACAGTTAGGTGTTATTTTGTAATTTAAAGGTCTAGTCATTATTTACTTTCAAAATAACATACTTTTGTACGTGAAACTAAATCACAGGAACTGAAGCATAATAAATGGGAATACTTAAAAAAAAATATCCCCAGTCCTTTAACTGCAGCTATAAAGGGTTAACTTAAATATTTTTCTGCTTTAATATCTTCTCAAATTAATTGTGTTTATCCTGTTAACAGTGTGTAGCCTCATTAATATAGTTAATGAATTGATCTGACTGTTAAAATATTGGATGCAACCTACAAATAACATTGTGAATATTTAATCAGCCATTGATCTCAATCAGCAGATCCAAATATTAGTCAGTCATATCAGATCACTCTTTATAGTTTCTTTGCATGCTATCAGTTACTTCTTGAATTAAAGATACTTTGCTATTTCAAAGAGACTTCTTCTGTAGGAGGAAGAGCTCGCAGCTCCCCTTTTTGACACCACTGACATCCATGTCTGCCTGTTCTTGTTTTAGTTCCTTTAAATCTACTTTCCCCCTCTGGAGAGGAATGAGCTGAGAGCTCAGTTTTATAGATTTCTAGATCTTTTTGGCACAATGTAACTAGTCCAACTGCCCCTGTAGTATGAGGTCTATTAGAGGCTCAACTTCAGAGTTACTCCTTCCAGTAGTTCAGCAGTTCTGCCTATGTCAAAGCAAATGAATTCTGATGCTTACTCCCCCAGTCTACTACATGTTTTTTATTTCCCAGTCCAGTACACGTATATTATACTCTGCAAAAGTATAGTGTATGTCTTTGTCACAGAATATGTTATCTGCTTCCCACCTGATAGCAGTGTTGAGGACTCAGTTGATTTTTTGAATTTGAAGAACTTGAAAGCCAGGATTCCTTCAGATCCAGGCATTTAAATGCAGCCTTTCTGTTCTATCAAGAACCCATCTTATGTCCCACAATTATACCTATTTCACAAAGGGAAAAACCTGTTTCATACTGGTTTCTCCAAATGTGTAGTAGTAAAGTAATAGAGTGTCTCTCACCCGTTTTGTGAATGATACCGTAGAAAGTCAGACTTTGCATTTGAATAAGATAGTCTTACCCTATTCTGGAAAGTAATATAATGTCATGAAATTTTTAACATAACAACAGAAAAAACAATTCTGACCATGAAAATATTCTTTGGAAACTTTGAGATATTGAGAGGTGCTTTTTGAGGTGTGTTATTCTTCAGCACCTTGCGATTATAAATTACATGCTCCTTGGACAGAGGGAAGGAAGAACATGTTTAGCCTAGTGGCTAAACTCGCTGAATACAAAGTCTGATATGAAGATTTTTCATAACGTGCGACAGGAGGGGTGCTTAGGAACTCATCATTGCAACATAGAGTTACACAACTGAGCACCACAGATGATGGTGGTTAGTACCACTACACTCACCTGAGACACAGGCCATTTTCTTTTAAGCTGTTACCTTTCAAAGCTGTCTTAGTAATGGTACTCTCTGCAAGGTGACTGAAGAACTTGACTTTAAATAACAACAAAGATTTGAGCTGTAACACCTTCAGTGTGTTCCACTGAATAAGAAGTCAAACAGACAGACTTACACAATTGGCTTTTCAACATTTAAAACCTATTCTCTGTTTAAGGAAAAAAAAGAAAGTTTGTTTTTTTGCTAATATTCATGGATAAATCTACAACTGGAGCTCATTATTTTTTGGTGAAATGGAAATGTTTGGGTTGCATTTAAAATTTTAAACTAAGACATTTTAAAAATGCTTGAAGGAAACAGATATCCCTTCCTTCACATTACTCACATAGTAATGTAGCAAGTAGGTGTCCAACTAATTTTATTTACTAGTTGACAGTTCTGATAAAGCCATTGAAAATTAGTGAAGGAAAAAAAGTCTTATATTGATCCACATTAATGACATAAAGATTGAGCGTAAAATCAGCCTATTTTATATAGATGCAAATGTAAAAACCAAACCAAGTAATTTAATATTTATTTTCAATAATATTGAACTTACCTTAAAAATTAAAGCAGAAAAAGATTTGGTTGTTCGTAAAGGAGCTAGGCCTTTATAATTTTTATTAATCTTTAGTTTGAGTGCATTTATAGTGTAATACTTTTCCTCAAAATGCAGTTTGTAATGGGGATATACACATAGTTTTGAGATTGTGGACTTTCATTTCTTTTGGGCTTTGTGTTGTTCTTGTTTACTTTGAATGTAGCTTTTGTATTTTGCTTCTCTCAGACTGAAATTAGTGCTAAATAAGCAGAATGGACATTGGACGATCATATCAGAAAATGACACTATTTTTCAAGCTATTTCAAAATAATGACAGGATGCATATTTTCACAGTCCTCCTTTTGCTGTAGTTCTATACAGGATTTTGAAGCATATTTCTGAGTACTTTCTTCAGGAAGAAGAAAATACTTCTTGGAAAATACAAGGCTGCAATTTGTCTGACCTTCTTTCTGTTTTCCATCTGCATACATTAAATGAATGACTCCATTTTGTGGCTGAGGGAAGCACAACTTTGAATGAAAAATGTTGCCATTAAAAAAGAGGGAACAAATTACATAAATTATAAATGACCTGCAGAAGCAGAAATGTGCTACCACATTACCCTGATTATACATGCATGGGGTTTTTGTCATTAATCCAACAAAATAGAATGGCAACCTATGGAACTCATGCAGATACAGATCTTTTGGTAAAGAAACAGAACTCCAAATGGTTTAAATTTATAGCACTAAACTGTGCTTTACAATGAGGAAAGAAATAACTGACTCAATTTCTGATTTATATTCTTAATGTTACACATCCATACAATTGGGCTATGCTTTGTACTTTCTAAAGTTTGTATTTTATTAAAATGCATAAAAAAAGTATTCGCTGCTTCTGTCAATCTCCAAGCTAGCACTTCAAGTCACAATAGATTATAAAGATTCTCATAGAAAAGAGATCTGCTTCTTGAAGCCTCGCTGTGTTAAAGAATTTGGCTAAACTTAAGCTTATAAGTTTTTCAGTGCTTCCTTCCATGCTTAGGCTTTTTGTGACCAGATTACTGAATATTTGTGCAACAATAAATCTCATTAATAAATGAGCCCATAGTTAATATTAAGTTGATTTCATTTATGAATATTGGTAGGATTACTATAAGAACACAGAGAATACTAAGAGCGCAGGCTGATCTGGTACACTGTCCCGTTTCTAGTATTCTCTGGTAAGAGCAGTTATAAAAACATCTTTCCAGAATTTTCTCCCATTCTCTATCAATTTACAGCTCAGGAATTTAAATTCCTATCTTTTGACATATTTTTCTTAAAATAATATTTTCAGTTACTTTTAAAAATTATGCTAAAACCAGTAATACTGGTTACCTTGCCAGGGCACACCTGAGATCTCCAGTGTGCTTCTACCTCTGGATTTGAACTTGGGTTTTGGTAGTTTCAACTAAAGCCTCTGATCAAAGACTCAATGAACAGCTGCTGACCTCGTCCTTGCTATTCATGGATTGAGTTGACTGCTGTCAACTCTTTATCTCATAAGCTGTTTTCCAGGCTAAAGATCGCCAGAGTTGGGTTTTTTTCCATTCTTCACACTATAATTGTTCAGTCTGTAATGGTTGACGTTTGTCATCATATTGCCTTTTCTGTGTATTTTCTTTGCTCTGTGCATACATCCTCTTAAGATGGGAAGAAAAGAAATGTGCTCTACATCCAAGACATGGCCGCATTCCAGCTCATGTACACTGTCACAAGAGCAGCTCCTCTTTTGTCCTCGGCAATTTCCTAACAAATCCCAACATTGCGAATGCTTTCTTTCATCAAAGACTGATTAAATGAAGAAACTCAGGCTCTTCCATGGTGGATATTTTTTCCAAATGCCAGGCTAAAGTTGGGCATTCATCTACAGTGATTATCATCTCCTACATTAATACTGAGTCATTCGGAAACCTGGGACCTTCTGTTATGATTTGCTGATAGCCCTTGACTCTACCAACACTAAATATAATTAAGTAGCCATAGCTAACCTTGTAATCTCACTTTTCCCCCCTCTTCCAAGTAATTTTTTAGTATTTTCAATAGTATATCAGCAGGCTTGTATGTGTAGTTCAAGGAATGTTACTGAACAGGATTTTCATACAAAAAGAGAGGGTTTTGTTTTTTTGTCTTTTCACACTGTATTTTAGCAGATGAAGCAACTCACATTCTGTAAGTGGTAGGCACTTAGTGTTATTCTAGTCCATTTCTCAATAATAAATTATTCCATCATGGTGCTTTTAACCAGCAGCATTTTTGACACACTTCTAAACGTATTTCTTCTGGGAATGTCTCTATGGGTACTTGAAAGTTGGACAAAAAAAAATCTCTTTGCCTTCTAAAATAGTATTTCTGAGACCATTAAACTAGGATAGTTTTCACACCACCCCCAAGATCTTTATGTCAGAACAGGATTCAAGAGTGACCGAAAATGACATTTGATCACTCATGTTCTTGAAGTGTTAGGAGTCTTGCTGTGCTAAAGAGTAGATTACTAGAGCTACAAGTCTAGTAGACTACTAGAACTTTGCCAATTTTAGTGATTCTTCCACTGTTTTCAAGCTTCAGGACAAAGACATTTCTGTTTCTCACTAATGGAGCAGTAGCTGTGCAGCTGAAGTGTAACTGGAAGATATCAGGATTTTTCACAGTAGTTAGGTGGACAAAATTGCTGCGTTTATAGGCCTGGAAAAGGTGTACAGTTTAAAGCCTTAGGCTTCTCTTGTAACTTAAACTGCTCACGTTTGCACTGCAACTTCAGTAGAACCAATGCTATGTCCTACTTTGGCACGTTAGTAAATTGGCTAATGGTGACCTCGTGGCAGGTGATATAAAGCTAACCTCAGGTTTTTAATATGCCTGCACAACAAGAATCCTCATCTGCTTTTTTTTTAGTCCCCTTGTCATGTTAGAAGAAAATCTGGGAAAGGGAAGAGGCAAATTAAGGAGCATGAAATCTGAGTTACTAATGAGAATTGAAGGATGTGAAATGTACTTCTGTGTTCGTGAACAATTTTAATGTGTTCATTAAAATTGAAGTCAAGTTCATCCAAGTGAACATGCTTAATTTTTCCTTGGTATGTGTATGCAAGTGAGTTCTAATCCCCCCACTGCCCTTTCCTGGATATGAAAAAGAACCTTTTGGTAGAAAAACCCCCAGAACAGAATCTGCTCAAACTTGCAACCAGTAAATAGTAACTGCCTTTAATTAGTGGTATTTATCTCGGCTGTATTGAGTCTAGATATCTCTTGGGAAATACAAGACGAGAGCTAAAATACTGTGTCCATCACATAAAAGAAATCCTGAAATTACTTGTCTGTCATTTTAAACTTAATACTGTGTCATTTTTCTTAAACTTTATTAAGGTAACATTTATAAAATAACATTATAACATTTTAAACTTCAAACGGCTTCAAGATAATGGTGGATTTTAATGAATTTTCTTAATTAAAGGAATGGTTAGTTGTGCCTGTTTTCAGTAAATTAATTAAACTTTTAGTTATTAAGGAAAAAGTTAATTCATTATTGAAGGATATAGGAAATGTAAAAAAATCTGGCATTTGAGATGTATACCATACCCTAATCTATCACTGATATTATGGAATTACATGCTTAAAAATGTTCATCGTAGTATAAAATATTATAGAAAGTGCCTGGTGACTAACTAGGGGTATTTAAAGCATTTTAGTTGGATCATCATCTCTGACATGAGAATCTTATAACTGGTTGAAGAAAAATGAATTATTTTCCATGTGAAATGTTAGTGGAAAACTTCCTAAAAAGAAAAACCTAGTGAAAACCATATTCTTGTTTAACATTCACTGATTCAGGATAACAAGATTGTTTTCCTGGGAAGAAAATGAAAGAGTATTAACCCTAAATATCGAAGTTTTTTTAACTGTACAAATGAGTAACTTGGGGTTTTTTTTCTCTGATGGACTTCCTCTGCTTCAGATCCTGTTTGTCATAAAGTTGCTGTTTCTCTTAGCATAACTCATGAAATACCTTTGTTCAGACTTCTAAAAATGCAACACAGGGAGACTCTGCAGAGGAATTCTCCAATCCGTTATCAAAGAGAGGCAAGTGAATTTCCCATACTCTGCATATTAATCTTAATAATCAGTAAGACAGATCATAATCGATGTTCTCATCTCACCAAAGTTCTTACAGTATGGTGTAAAATACTTGGCTTATTAGAGATACCTCAGTGTGATAATTTTCACACTATATCTTATTTTTCTGCATTAGAGAGGAACACATATACAGGCAAGCAGTGCAGTTCCATGACACACAGAGTAAAACTTTTCCTTATTATGTGGAGTATCACTATGCCATGGCTGGTTGTTACTGCATGCAGCTGGCATCCTTGCTGTGGCTCCTGGTCCTTGCTGCTGCAGGTGGTTGACTGTTAGAAAGGGCTCAAGGAAGGAGGCCTTCAGTCCTCTCTGCTGATTGTTGGTTGTGTGGCTGAAGTGCACAGCTTGGTTGTTGCAGTTTGAGAGTATGTGTCAGGAGAGGAAATTCAGTTAACAGCTGTGTGAGATTTACATTAGGAATACCATTATTTGTATTTACTGATGGATGATTTGTCCTAGAAAACTGATGCAAAACAGCTTCTGCTTACTGCATAGAATTAAAATTGCTTTTTTACCTAGAAATGCAAGGTCTCTACCTTTCCTTATATTTGCCTAACATAAAGAAAGAAGGTGTTTTCTCCTTAGCTGCAGGAAAGTGGAATGTTGCAGTGAGACAATACAAACCCTACCCCATCAGTGTTGTAACATCAGCAAATACTAATATGAAAGAACACATATGCAAATATGAATGTGTACATGCACAGTTTTCTTTGTTAATGTAGCCTTTTCCCCTTTTCATTTCAATCATATTGCACTTCCCATTGACATTGATCAGGATATGAAAGTCATCATCAAAACCTTGTAATCCATTTTAGTGGTGTGTTTTGCTTAAAGTGGCTGCAGTGGTCAAAATGTCACTTTTTAGGAGAGTAGGTTAGGCTCAAAATAGAAATAGACTTCTGTGGGCATTGCTTTCTGTATATTTTGCCATTAAGATAAATTCTCTGGGATGCTTATCAAAGAGGAACTTAACAAGTGGATTCTGTCATAAAAGGCAGCTCTCTGAACAGACCAGATTCTAAATTATCTGGTAATGTGTTTTCTGTGACAGCAAATTCACACAAGGTTGGATGTTTAATTGATCAGCTGCAATTTTAACCTCTGCATTTTTGTTAGCTGCATGATCTTACATGATGTGGCTGTTTTCAATTCAGTGTCAGATAGCTATGAGTTAAAAATGATGATTAAATAACTGAGGGGGGAAAAAATATTGCCTGAATGCCCATCTTGTAAAATGTAATGGTTTTTCCTTTTACAGTATTATGTTATTGGCTGCAGTAGATTAGGACAACTTTGATAGAAGAATTGCACATAATTAAATTTCATGTGTGATTCAATGTGCAGAAAGATTAGAAAGTTATTTAAGAAGTGCTGGAACTGTCACACCCTATCTGTAAAGTCTCTGAGATTGAGAGCACAAAAGTACTGATTTAGTGCAACATGTCACATTATTATAGCAATAACTATGAGGAAGTTTCCATGAACGGGTGGGTGTTTATGTCATAAATACTTGTAAAGATGCTGTAGAATCAATTTTTTATCTTAAAGTGAATAAGGAAAGGGGATGCAGAAGGTGAATTCAAATGTTGCAATTTAATCTGTTTAGGTAGGATACTAAGGAACTTTTGCATTATCTTTCTTTTCTCTAGGTTTATTAATTCTTCTGTGTCATGGACATTTATGAAATCATTAATATGCTTTGGGAAATTTTACATTTTGGTGAGTTCTTATGTGTTGGTTTGGGCAATATTTGCCAATTCAGTGATGAGGAACAGGAATTTAATGCCGGAGCAAAGATAGGCCCATGTTATGGTAGCTGTTTTTCCAACACATGTGTTTGATATTTCCCTTGCAGAGAGATAAGCTGATATTTAAAGATGGAGCATTGGTATGAACCTATTGAAAACTGCTTTATATTTTATTTTTGGAAAAAAACAGTATTGTGATTCAGCTGAAGTGTGTTGACTCTTCAAATACGATTTAATAGGAGTGTTCTGTAGACACAGAATTCTAACTTAGATCCTATGCAATATCTTGGTTAATATATATAGTACTGGGAATAATCTAAATCATCATCCAAGAGAATCAATACAAAAAAAAAAAAATCTGATTTCTGAAAATAGTTACCAACTGTTTTCTTTTTGTGAAAGACTGAATTGGATCCAAGTGCTAGTGAGGCAGAGCAGCAAATATATTTTAGTAATAAGTCACGGATGTTGGAATAATCTGAAGCCATTGTAATGGGTAGATAGGCCCTTCCCAAATGGCACTAGTGAGATTTGGCTCACTGTCTCATTTGAGATCAGAGGCACACCTTCCAACAGCTGTGAAGCAGCAAATGAAATATTGAGCATGTTATTGTGTCATTTAGTTTGTAATGATCTTGAATACTTTTGAAATGCTGGACAAGACGTGGCAAAATCCCGTTGTGTCATTCCTTGTAATCTTGGCAAATAAGATGAATCACAATATGGCGAGAATATAAAAGGTTAATAGAGTTTTCCAAAATTAATGAACAATCACATATTGTGCCAGAAGACTCTTGTTTCACAGCCTAGTGTTTTTTTTTTTTTGTAGCTGAAACTGATATATATGTCTAGCATTAAATGATTTATGAGACTTTTATTATATTTTGCCCTTGTAGGATGGTTTAAACTTCAATTCAGAAACACATATCAAGTTCTAAAAGTTATTAAAAAAAATCCAAAACAACTTGCCACTTGGTTTGGACCCGGCTGTTTCTCCAGTATGTAAAAAATGTAGGTTCAAGGTTATGCTTTGAAATTTCATTTCATGTTCCTGGAAGTTTGGACTCGGTTGTCCCAAACTACCCTTCCTAGTACCTTAAAGAATGGAGAGGTCATTATTTTATATGATTACTGTATAGGAGGCCACCTCCATGAAGACTCATGCACTCAGTCACTCTTGTCACTGCAGGAATTTTACCTCTTTCCAAGCCTCTTCAGTGTGCCTAGTTTGTCATGCTCACTTAGTGATATCCAGAGCAATAGAAAGTTAGTATTTATCTTTTATTGATTTGTAATCTGGAAGTTTAGGTTACAAAGTTGTAGTTTATATAATTTAGGTTCTCTCTGCTGTTTGAAAATATAGCCTGTGCACTGTGTATCAATAATTAGGACAAAAAGCGCTTCTGTTCATGCTTCCAGACACACCTGTAATAACCTGCAAAAGCAAGTAAAGCTTGGCAGCAAACCAGGCATTGAACAAAAGCTGGTTCCAAATTTCCTTTTCTTGAAGCCAAACAAAAATAATTAGCATATGTTTTTCCAATTTAAAAGTCTGCAAAAGGTGCATTCACCTCCATTCTTCCCATGAAACTGTTTTTAATGCTCTTTTTCACTTCTTGCTCTTCTTTCCCCTGAGAGGAAAAGCTTTTAACAGATGTTTTCATGGGGCCGATATCTTTTTTACTGCACCCTAATCCCCTGCTCTGCTTATCAAGCAGGAGACGGTATGTGAAGCCAGGATTTACCTGCTCTCTTGTTCATTGCAGGGAATGTTTTTTATTGGGCTTTTTTGGAGCTGCAACCCCCATTGAAAGCAGGAATCATAGATACCTTTCCGCCTGCGCAAGTGGCTTGTAGGGCAGTTGTAGCTTTCCTTACTTCTGGTACTATTGTTTAATTAAAAGCTTTTAGTCAAGGAGACTGGTGTTAGAGTGTTTGTTGTAAATGAAGTCCCTTTCTTCACTTTGATCTATACTCATCATGGAGCATGTCAGACAGATGTCTTCTTTCTCTTACAATTGCTTTTAACATCTAATAGTAACAGCAACAGTCTAAAACCCGAATGTTATCTTTTTCTATTTTTTCAAATGCTTTACATTCCTTGATGCAGTAACTGGTGGTGTGTTCAGCCTAGCCATTGGTTCTGTGCCTTTTGGACAATGATGTCACCTTACTCTATCTTTAGATTTGGCCTAAGACTAACATTTAGGTTTTGTGTTGTGCTTTTTGCTGTTGTTGTTGAGGGCTTAGGGTTGGGTTTCTGTTTGTTTGTTGTTGCTTTTCTTGGGTTTTTTTAATAGTGAGATAGTTTCTTATCTTCTGCAGTTTGAACCATTAGCACGAGAACAGTGTGAGACCAGTGCAGCAGTAGATTCCCAATGTGACATTGCATTTTCACAAGGAAAACCTGTGAGGCATTTTTTGTCACTTTGCACAATGGCTGGGTACTATGGCAACTAGTCTACCAACTCTAATGATCCTCTAATATCCATTAAACTGTAGGCGTGTTTCTGGATCATTTTCGGATATTTATGTGATACGACAAGAAATCTTTAACCTCACTCACATTCATCAGGAAATTACATTTAGCTCAGTCCTGTTGTTTGGACCATAAAGGATATGCCCATGTTGAACGGCTCCATTGTATTGCTATAGACCCAAAATAAGTCTGAGATTTATATTTTTCCATTTTAGAGGCCTTTGGGTCACTTCTTACCTGGGTTCATTCAGTGCATTATTGTTATATTGGCTCCCAGGCTATTTTTGTGTATCCCCGCAGGCAGGCAGCCCTCTTCTTCACTGAGGCCGGATCTGTAATCTGTGCGAGGCAATAAGCATCTAATCAGCAAGGAGAGCATGTGGCCAGCAGCAGCCAGCCAGTCGAGAGGTCCATAGTCCCTGAGTAGAGAAAAATAAGGGTAATTTTCGGAGACCACAGCTAATACACTCGATGGAAGAAAGAAGCCATTGAGACAACAAGGCAGTAGGCCAAAAGTAGCAGAATGAAAGCAGGCTACAGGGGGGTGATTGATTAGCAGCAAGCTGCCAAAAGGTGGTCATGCACACCTCATCGCTGCTGCTGCTACAACAGTAACTGTAATATAAAGCACATGTAAA
Source organism: Psittacus erithacus (assembly GCA_009867235.2). Classification (NCBI taxonomy): domain Eukaryota; kingdom Metazoa; phylum Chordata; class Aves; order Psittaciformes; family Psittacidae; genus Psittacus; species Psittacus erithacus. Next base: position 11,779 of record WYDI02040646.1, read on the forward strand.
GCAGTGATGTGTGGTCCACGCCATTGCCTGTCAGGGGCAGAGCTGGGGCTCTGCCGGGTGAATAGGCACTCTGCTTTGGCTAATACCGAGTGGTAGCAAAATGACATAGCTTGCTTAGAAGAAGTGAAGTTACAAGGACGTAGGAAGGACAGGGACCACAGACTGCCTCTGGCATCAGCTGTGTTCCCTCCTAAACTTGTATGACGGGGTGTATTACTAGACAGCTAAAATATGTCAGCAGATATGCCATAACAGACATTACTTCTAATCTCTTCTAACCTGGCCCAGCTTCTCTAACTCAAGCAGCTGAAATTTTGGCTTTCAGAAATTGAGTGCTGATCTTTTTCCAAAAAATTAATTTTGAAATTGAGGATGCAATATGTACGCTGCTGACCTGAACATATGTTACAACCTGATAGTAACAGAATCATCACTCGGAATCACTTCACAAATGACTGTACTGCTTAATCTTTCTGTGCCAAATCATGCCTTCTTTAGGACTGCCTTATCACTCTGAGGCATTGCCGCTTCCTCTGTTACCATTAACTGTCCTGGACAATTACATTCCCAGAAAAACAGCTATAGATTCACCTAGGTGAGAAACTGAAGCTGGGTTTGGAGGAGATTTGAATGGCCACATGTATTTCCACTTTTCCAGAGTAAATATTAAGTAAATTTGACACACTCCTCACCAAGAGTCCTTCATGCAGTGGCATGCCAGTAAGAAAGTAAATTAATAAAATAAAATCATAATTATTCCTCATTTGGATGAAAGTAAGAGACAGGGATATTGTGAGCATCATTTCAACTGTAAATGCTTGTCAGACACCTGGATATCAGTCACTCAAATAAGAGTATGAGTAAAGTGTAATTTCAGCTTCAGAAATGGAGAGCCACCTCATTCTCATTTTTGTGACTTTTTAATGGCATGTTAATGACATTTATAAAAGCTATATGATAGCTGAACTTTTTACTTGGTTTCTGATGTAAAGGCTTTAAATTTTAAGGTAAAATAACATTACTCCAGTACAAATTGCAGTCAGCAAAATCTCTACAGCCATGTGCACAGGCATAGCACTTTGTTAGCAGGACATGAAAATTCCCTTTGTGTTGTGGGGATAAGCCACCAGCCAGAGGCACAAGTGCTTTCTAGCTGCTGCCTCAACATATCTGTTGGGATGATAACTAAAGCTTGATCTGAAGCTCATCTTATTTAGTTGGACCCTTTCCCTTGTGCAGAAGCACTAGCTGCCTTTCACAGAAATACCTGGCAGCAGGGTTTAATTCATGTAGGTCTAATGGAAATATGTTTTTCAGTAAAGCTGCACTGCTAATATATTGGAGGAGCTAACACAGCTTGTTACAGAGTCTAAGTTGAAGTCGTGGCGGTATATTTTGGAGATATCCAAAGCTAGCTTTAAATTAGCTCAGGTATAAATAGTAGTCCATGGCAACACACTGCTCAGGGCAGAAAAATGTTCCCAGTTCTTGGGCAGAAACAAATGTATTTTTCTAAAATGGTGATTATTATCATACTGAATGTTTCTTGCCCCTAACAAAAATGGGACTTGTTCCTTCTCCATGAACTTGCACACAGAATTTTACTGTGGCTAAATATCAACTGTTTTTCCAGATGATTCATCATTTTTAACGTGGAATACTGTTAAAGATGTATTTTGAGGGTTCGATTTAAACGTGTTAATTTACAAATGTGGATTTTTCATGAGGGAAACATTCTGGATGTCAACTGATACGTTGGTGACTTAAATCTGCAAGCCCTACATAATCTTAAGAGCACTAACTCTGCATTCAATTTTCTACTTTGCAAGTCAGCATCTTCTCTGAGTATTTGAGGAGAAATTATTTTTATGTCAGCTAACATGGAATTGCTGTATGTGTAATCCCCAATCATTATAACCCGAGCATCTACACATGCATGCAGAGTGTACATTCATTAGTGACAGATCACAATGGATATAAAATTCACAAGATTTTTGAGCAGTATTCACACAGGTTGTTGTCATCTTTGGATCATCCCATTCTCACAATATCTATTAGATTGCCTAGTGCTCACCGTGTGATGCTCTATTAGTCAAAACATCTCTTTGCCTACATATTCAAATGAACTGCAGAGGTTATTAACTTGCCCTTGGCAAAAAGATTTAGTTTCCTAGGGCAAATGCTTTTATAAATTCTGTGTATGACAGTTTTATTACATATTGTAAATAGAATACCCTGCCAGATTTTTATGACAGCCATCACTAAGTCATTCAGACCTTATTACTTTTCAACCCTTCATATACCTTGAATTTTTAATTTTTTCTTTTTTTATCTTTAACAGGCTTTGCTTTGGTCAGTGCACTTTTGTTACTTCCCTGGCCAGTTTTGTTTACTAAGGTGACTATAGAAAACATTTTGTGTTGAGCCAAACATTTTATCTTGCAGAAGATCAAGGCTGTGTTTTAATTTGGCTCAGACACACATTAATTTGCACATTCTGCATTTACGGTGATAGACTCATTTAAGCTTGTACATTCTGTGCTAGCGGTTAATATAATCGGTTCTGTGCTCAGCTGCATACCTACCCTGGGTCTCACTTTCTCTAGCTGAATGAGTGTTCTGCTAAAGGACTGCTGTTATTGACTTAATTTTACATTTTGTATTTCAAAACAGTGTATGTGCTGTGAAAAGAAAAAGCACAAGAGCCATGCTGGTATTAAGACCTACTCAGACATATCTGGTTATTCCATATTTTAACAATTCATTTCTGAAATCCTGAGGATGCTTTCAAAGAATGAAAAAGAGTTGTTGAAGGGATTTTATTTAGATAGCAATTTATTAGCAGTGGAAATCTCACGTGTGCTAGGCTTTGTGAACACAGGCAATAAAAACAACAGTTCCTATTTTAGTTTCATTTCCCACTGAGATGACGAACATAATGGGTGGAGGACTGAGGCTGGCTTTGGTAGAGGTACAGTGAGGGAAGAGTAATGATTGTCAGAAGTACATAAGGGATGCCAAAGACTTAAGTTCCTAGTGTTTGTGATTCTTGTGATACTCTTGATGCTTCTGAAATGTTACCTTCAATAGTAATTTAAAACACAGCAAACCTCAGTCACTGCAGAGTCTGCTGGCAAGGGGGCTGAGATGCTGGGAGAAGGATATTTTTGATGAGGTGAAGGAGTGCTAGAGCCCTTCCCCTCCTTCCCAACTCCCCTCCGGCCATAGATCTTGGGACAAGATGACACCACCACAAGGTTTCTCTCTTGTGCCTTGATAAACCAAGCCTTAGCCCACCCATGTGATGTCATATGAGGACAGATTGCAGGTGCAGCCCATACGATCATTTATTAGACAAAAATGAACATGTTGATGAAGCTTCCACTTAAAGAATGTGGTAGGAAGGTGATGTGTTAGGCTGTGAAAGCGGGAAGGATTCGAGTCCCTTCTGGTTTTCTGCTGCTGTCAGATAGGGCATGTCTTCTTACAGCATGCAGTTCTGATGAATCAGAAAAGATTTCCTTTTAATAGAGAATTTTGAATTGGCTATAATGAGGCCTCATTTGGAAATTCACTGTATGTTGCTCCTTTCTCTTTATGTATCTGCAAGTATCTGAACTCAGATTCTTATGAAACTGCAAATCAGGTGATTTGCAGTTCTAAAGTTGTGTGTTTTGCTGTCTAGGCAACTTACAGTGGTTAGGTCGCATTATGATAATTAGCCTATTTATAAGTTAGCTAACGGAGTTCTTTGTTTTAGGCATCATAAATTCTAAAATTAGTGAATAAAACTAGAAGCCCATTTTCAGATTCATTTAGATGGAAGGTGCTATAATTTTAAAGCTATTAGAAATGATTGAAAGATGTTCTCACAACTGCTCCTAGATTGCATGGGAATGTGGAATAGCATTGAAAGGATTTCAAAATTAATGTGGCTGTGGGTGCACTCTGGAGAACTGCTGAACATTCACTCCAGCTTCCTTTCTGCCTGCTGCTGACTATCGCAGTGTTTCAGTAATCAGGTACTCACTTCTGTGCTAACTTTCTTCACTTTCAGTCCTGAGTCTCCCACCCCCTCTAAAAAAGCATTGCATTCTCTTTTCTTTTTTTAAATATATGTAATTTTTTTTTCCATATAAGATAACAATAGATTCTAAGTCATCTTTATGGTTAGGTGTGGGAGATCCAAGTGGATCTTGTCTCCATTAGGTGCAAGATCTCCAGAATAATAAGATCATAAAGCTGCTCTTGAAAAAAAAACCAGACTTGACTTCTCTATTATTACATGTTAGGATATGCTAGTTATATTGTCATGGTAAAGACTACATTGTCCATTGCATTAAAAGCAGTGATTGAGGCTCCTGATTTATGCATGAACTATACATCACATTCTTCCAATAATGGAGATATTTGATTTTTTTTAAAAAATTGCTAAGAATGCATTTGCTGCTGAATCTCTTTAATTATATTGCCCTAACATTTACTTTTAGAAAAGTGCTTTAAGAGATTTTGCCATCTGCCAGACTTATAGTTGTTTGTGAAATGTTCTCACTAGTGGAGAGAGATGCAGGTTTTTTAATGTCTCCTTACAGTTAAAGCTAATGGAAATCTTGCATTTGTGCTTAGTGCAAAGTACTGGATTTAAGTGGTTAACTCTCTTTGGATGTTGTATAGATAATAGATGCCAGCCTCTTCTGCTTAGAAACTTGCTTCAAAGCTGCTATAAAAAGAAATGAAAAATAAACTTTTGAAAGATGTTCTAAGACTAGGGAACGTATTTCAGCAAGAATTCTCCCTATAGTAACCCAGGAATCTCAGTTGTTAAAGAAATCTTATTTTTTTTAAAAAAGGGCTCTTGAAAACAGTAATTAGCATTTTCAAACTCTTAGATTTTCAAAAAGTAGCTTGCTCCGAGTCCTCCAGTTCTCATCAGCTTTTCCTTGTGGTGTGGCTCTCCTCTTGGACCTCTCTGCATCATTCTTATACTGAGAAAAATAGGAGAATGAGATCAAAGAATAAACACCAAGAAACTTAGTTATAGAGTTATAGAATCATAGAATGGGTAAGGTTGGAAAGGCCCTTAAGATCATCTAGTTCCATCACCCTGCCATGGCCAGGGATGCCTCACACTAAGCCGTATCACCAAGGCTCTGTCCAACCTGGCCTTGAGCAATGCCAGAGATGGAGCATTTACCACTTCTCTGGGCAACCTGTTTCAGTGTCCCACCATCCTCACAGTAAAGAACTTCTTTATATTTAACCTGAACTTCTCCTGGTTAAGTTTAAACCCATTACCCCTTGTCCCATCACTACAGTCCCTGATGCAGAGTCCCTCTTCAGCATCCTTATATCCTTCAGATACTGGAAGGCTGCTATGAGGTCTTCACACAGCAAGTTAATAGTGTAACCTATGCTTTGAAAGGTGGTTAGGCCAAAGATTATTTTTTTTAAGTTTTACTTCACTGACTCTTCTGCTGATTATTTTTTTCTTTCCTTTATGTTTCTAACTTTGTGATACCTCAGGGTGAACTCAATGTAATTGTTATATCATTTAATATAATAGAATGAGACATGATGGCACTTGATAAAGTGCCTGAAAATAACAAGGTACAATGTGTTGCAGAAGACATTTGAAAATTCTGAGCGCTGCAGGTAGAAAACAGCCAGTGTGAAATCTGGCACACGCATATCTTCATTTTTACTCTCTAATTATACTATAAACAAACTTAATTCACTATAGCACTTTGAAGCAGTTGGCAATTATTCTTTTTAGACTAAAGCATTACCTTAGGCAGCAAGAACTTCTTCATACATCAACATATTATTGTGTTAATGTGCCTATTATTGTACCACTTTTGATTGACAATGCTAATTACAATTGTTCTTGAACTTATATGTGATTTTCTGACAGTGACCATTTAATAAATGGAAACAACTTCACTGCAAGAGCTGTAAATGTTTTAAAGTGAACTGCTCTTCTTTTCCATGAAATCCAAATGTTACTTCTCTGTAAGAAAGTCTTTACCTCATTGTACCTTTAAGGCCATTCTAGAGGGTGTGGTTATCCTCAAATAATCACACTGGTGGGGAATTAAAAGCAATCTGTTCAAAACAATACACAAGAGAACAGGAAAGTTCATAAATGACAAGTCATAGGACACAGCTAAAACTCTTCCTTAGGAATCTATTAATTTCAGTGTGAAAAAGACACAGTTGTAGTTTAGTTGCAGTAAGTGCAATATGTCTGAAAGTTAGGATAAATCATGCATAACCGAATCAGGTTTTTTCTACTGAATAAAACTGTTTGCTGTTTCAAAGAAAAGAGAGCAGTTGATAAGTCAACCTATATTGAAGCAAAACTAATGAGCATGTATGTAAAATCAGTAAAGACCACTAATATTTTATTAAGAGATATCAGTTCTGTGATCTGATTTGTTGCTGCTATTTATAAAGTTGAATTTGTGCTTAGCCCATTATTGAGAAAGTCATCATTAATATTTGTATTAATTATTTTACTATGGCAGATTAAATTATGGCATTTGACCTTTGTGAGGGTAGGAAGAGTCCTCTGGAGTTACATTGTGCTGTTTAAAATCAGAGAGATACTGCCCTAATTAAACTTGCCGGAAGTATATTTCCAATCTCATTTACCATTATTATTTCAGTGTCCCCCTTAACCCATAGAATAATTAATTAGCATTAAGAGCCATATGTTCTCATTGTTTGCTCAGGCCTCTGAACAATGCGAGTGCTTTTTTGTAGGGCTTAGCAGTGTTGTGTCGTATCCAGTTGTCCAGAGAAACTGTGCTGGTCTCTGTGGAGAGCCATGCCACCTCTCTGGAAGCCTGCAGCTCATCCAGGAGATGCTGTGGGGATCTCCTGCCTGCTGGAGGGGTGCAGCTTTCTGCTGGGGGTATTTTAGTCTGGCGTATATAACTGCAATAAGAAATGCAGTTTTAAGCCTTTGTAAGAATGAAAAGAGGCTAGCAGGGTACAGGAAGTGGAAATAGAGAGAATCATGTCAGAAAACAGGGCTGAAAGGGTAATGGGAAGGAAGGAAATGGTGCGAGTCGAGAGAAGGCAAAAAACATGCTGTCCTGCTAGAAAAATAGCATGGGAGCTGCTGCTTCGTGATCATGCACACTTGCACAGAGCAGTTCAGCTGCTGGAGATCTGAGTACTGGCCCAGCAGGGTCCTCCTCTCACCGTTGATTACAGAAGGAAATTTGGGCTATGAGGGTCTTAATTTAGACCTCTCATGTAAATGTTGAAAACTGCCAGGGTTTTGGGGGGGAGTCTGGCTCTGTTTGGTTTCACTGCTGCTTTGCACAAAATAGCCCCACCCTGGGTTGCTAAACTGTGATTAGTGTTGTAAGTATAAATAATAATAATAATGATTCCTGCTGTTATTTAAGACATGTTGCAAAATAACTGAGGGCTCTAGATTCTTCTTGAAGGAAAATGTGTGCATTCAAGCACTCCCCTGCATAGGAGTGGAAAACCAAAGAGATTTAAAAATAAATCAATTTATGTTTAAAATAAACTATGAGGTAGCTCAGCAAATTTTGGAGAACTGCAGAAGCAAGATAGTGGGACACTTGTGGAATATTTTTAATATTCTTTTATGGAAAATTTTCAGTTTAATAATGAGTATCAGTGCTAAATAAACGCAGTGCAATTAGGTCTTGGTCATATTAATTGTTAGATGCATTTATTGCTACTGTTCTTTTCAGATTTGATTGTAAGTGGGCACCTCCTGGGATAGATGTCTTGGTATCAGCTGGTGCTAACTCTAGAGGAATTGAGGATTTTTAAGTCTAACCTGGGGAAAGCCTTCCCTTTCCTTCAGCTTGCTTAAATTCCCAGCTTGTATTTTTGCCTGGGATTCTTGTCACAATCGAGTGCTTAGATCAGCAGCCAGATCTTGCCCTCAGCACCTTCTCCTGTCGCCCCTGCACTGTCACATACAGTTGTTCTCTGCTGCTGCTGCCCATGAGCACACCCCTGGCAGGGTCAACCGGGAGCACATCCAAGCCTGGTACGGCTCATTGCCCTTGGTGCTGCTTGGCTGGAAGTGAAGGGTTGGAGGGGGACATCTGTTAGCTTCTTGGTGTCACAGTATTCCCTTGAACTATCAAAGCTCATAACCTACTTTCTTTTCTTCTTTTACACAGAAGATGAGCATTAAATTAGGTAGTTAAGGCCTGGCATTCTTGTGGGCTTTTAAGGAATATTCACTTAAATATGCATTTGTTTTCACACATACAGGGAAGTTGAATATTAGTATTAGATATACATAAATGCATGATGTTTACCAGTCATCAAAATATTTGCATTTTAGAGTATTTGCACTACTTTTAATCTAAAAGTGTTTAGTTCCTCTCCTTCCATCAGAAAAGGGAAGAAAATAATGCTAGAAAGCCTGGCTGAAGATATGTAGGATTATTCTGTGTGTGGGATTTTGCTAGTATTCATTAAAAAATTAAATTTAATCTTTGATAGGTGAGAAAATTTTTAATATCTCAAAAAATTCTCTAAGTACCCGAAAAGAACATATGCTTTTATATATTATAAATGCATAATGTAGTATTTGATCTGTTATAATTAAATTATGGAAATATCTTTTGAAATTCCTGTACTTGATATTTGACTTTAAAACCTTCTTGATTGGTTAGAACATGTTGGCACATGACAGCAGTTTATTTGATCTATCATTTCTCTCTGCTCCATGCTGCATGTTACAGTATTTTAGTCATGGACTATTATTTAAAGATCTCCAGGGAGCTGAAAGATTCCAGGCATTGTGTTGTGATTTCCTTCCATGTTTTTCTAGAGGCCCATTGACAGTCATGTTCCTTTCCACCCTGTAGAAGGTGATGGAAAACACTGATTTATTTGGTAGGGGAGATGTAAGGAAGCCCGCAAATGTGCTCAGTAATCCATGCCACAGCTGTCTCAGTGATGGGTTTACTCTGCCATCCTCATAATTTCCTTCTGACTGTAAATTGCTGTAATATCCAATTTTAGACAATAAAATGGTATGGTATATATATGATTAGCTAGTGCCAAAATTAAGCTTGTGGATGAAATACAGAAGTAGTACCTACAATATGGCTTTAAACAATTGCACTGTGCTGCTCACCAGTGTATGTAGACATCGCTGTTTTAGTCACAGTATGTACAGTCCTGTGTGCATATATGTATTGGCTGAGCATGTCCTATCATATTTTAACCCAAAAAAGAGACAGGCCTTAATAAACTTTTACATTGCAGTTTTCCTTTTCTAGGTGGCTTACTCCAAGAGACCCCAGCTTTGCCAGCCCAGATGAATGGTTTTTAATCTAAAGAAGATGTTTTTATAGTGCTCTTTGATGAGAGATGGATCTAGACCAAGAGGAACTCACTGAAAAACTAGGACCATTCTGAAACTAATAAATGTGATAAAGCATTTAGGGGTAATACCAGGCATTAGTCAACAATGCGTATGCCATTTTTAACTTTTAATTTTTAACTTACACTGGAGTATTTCCTTGCTTAGATATTATCCCATGCTCTTTTCTGGAATAATTCTTATGAAACATAATAGGAAGTAAGATAGCGCTATTTTACTAATGGAGATCTGAGATTACTTTGTTTTCCATGAGAAAAGGTTAATTTGTAGTTGAAGGAATGGGAGGTTTGGCTCAGCATGAAAGGAAAGTGCTGCTACGTACCATCACAGTCTTCCCCAGCTAAATCTTCACCTGCTATTTATGTAAAGGAATGCTTGATGACATTTCAAAAAGGCTGTCCCTCTCTGCTTTACGGGCTGTGATGGACCATAAGGTGTTAAATTTAAAGGTGACCATTTGACCAGGCAGGGCCAAGCACAGCTCCGGTGTCCCCAGGAAGAAGAGCTGCTTCTTCCCCACAGCACAGGGGCATGCAGTGCTCACATCCCCTTGATGCCTCTTGCTGCTTCTTCTTGCAGGTCTTGAGGGTTTCTGGAGAGAAGCCTTGATGCTGCATAGCTAACTGCAGTAGCTGCCTTGTGAATGTCCATGTGAGGGGATATAGAGGCAGAAAACAAGGCTTTGCTTTTGCTTTGCGCTTTTGGTGTATCAGTAGCCATGGCAGATTTTTTTCTGGTAAACCTAACTCCTGCTGTGCTGTTGTTTTAAATTTTTGAATTTGCACAAAATCAGGCCCTAAAGTGGAAAAAAATAATGAGCCATTACTAAAAAATAATTTTCTTGGAAGCAGTTGAACCAAGCACAGGTTATGTCCTTTCTTATGTCACTGGGTATTTCAAAGAGCATCTACTTACAGATAACCACTACTGCTGTGAGGGTTGATTTTAAAAGTCCCTTCTTGCCTTAAAATCTATTCATTGGAATAATCAGCATATGGACCCTTATAAGCCTGTAGGATTGCTGCAGCAATTTGCATATTTAAAGTATGTTGATAACGTACTGTAGTGCAAAGATACCAATGACTTGGATTAACCATTTTAAAAGGTTTTGTATTGTTTGAACACTGCAAGCTTCTCTAAGTATTCTTGAAATTAGGGCACTCTGCTGTGTAGGATGAGGTGGCATCATTATATCTCAAGCTCTGGGCTGAACTAAAGCACATATCCTAAAACAGGTCACCTCCAACAGTGAATATAAACTAACTCCTTAATTGTTCATTACAGAGCTGGCAGTCTGATTTGCGTTTATCATGTACTTGTTAATCTGTGTCCTTAAATGAAAAGCCTTGTATGGCTTTGAGTAAAATGTGTTACAGATAATGAGGAGGATTGATTTCTAAAAATCCTCCTCTAAATCATGGATTCAGCTACAAACTGCCCAAGTCTTAATCTCAGTTTGCCTCTCAGCTACTTGTTTATAAACTGCCCATTTTTTCATATGTTGTGAGAATGAAACCTTAAGAGATTAGAAATTGCGCAGGTACTTTGGTATTAAAAGCTATATATGTAGATGGATTAACATATGGAGTAAAATGACGTCTGCTATGATAGTGATAGGAGTTAAGAGCTAAAATCTGACAGGGTTTTTGTGCTTATTTAAGTATTTCTTCCATTGTCTTAATGCAAGCCTACAGGAAACATCTGCTTACAGTTTGTGGGTTTTTCAGTCTACATAACTCTTTTCTGTAGCAGCTGCACGGTAGTGTTATTTTATTTACATATAGGTTATCCAAACTTTGCTCCTGGAAGTCTTGCAGTTACAGCATAAGAATTTGTTCATTATTATCTCAGACTGGTATGCAGTCTGGTCTATAATATGATGTGTAGGTTTGTTGGGCTTTTTTTCCGCCGAAAGTGGAATCATAATTTTAAAAACACAATCATGTTATTTTATGGTGCTGCCCATACTTTGATCTATAGTAATATTCTTTTGTAAAGGATTATTGCTAATGTTGACAAAATAACAGAATGCCACATTGTAACTATAAATTCTGGCTGGCGCAGGTATTGGTTGAGGTTTCTGCTCATTTCACTTGTGCTTACTTTGGAAAGGAGGAACCTAGGGATTTGCCTGGAATTGCATACTTGTTGCCTCATACTTGATCAGAGAAATCCTCTTTCTTGCATATGATAGAAGTTTTAAGGGTGTTTTTATGTATCGTGAGGAGCACGGTAACAGAGCTAAAATGTTACCTGCAGTGCGTAGGTCTCACTGTCCGATCAAACACTTCAGAGGTGCCTCCTGTGGACATATCTGAAACTGTGCCAAGCCATGGGTCTGACTACTGCTGCAAGGGAGCACACTCCTTTCATCTCCATTATCTGACACCTGAATTTGACTTCCATTTACAAACCTGAGTTAGAAGTCGTTCCCTGCTGCTTTGCTCAGCAAACAGGTATCGTGGCACCAGGAGTTCTCTCACCACATCTGGAGTTAAGATTCTGTGAGAACCCATCAGCGAGGAAGTTTAACATGATGTTAAAAACATGGCATTAAGAAATGGCATGGAGCTGTGATCTGCTCATGAATAAGTCCATGGACCGGATAAAGCCCAGTTATCAATTGCAGTTCATTTTCTGAACTCTATTAATCATAAACTTAATTTTGGATTATAATTTAATGATCTGATTTGCTCTAGATTATTAGGGTTTGAAGGTCAAGCCAGATGTCATTTGCAAGTAGTTTTCCCTTGATTTGCAATTGGATTTCTAAATTGACCTGCAACCTTGCTGACATATAATGTTGATGAACTACACATGGCTTGCATATAGAGAGATACAAATATATAGGTTTTTACAGTTTTGCTAGAATCAGTATTTTATCTTTAATTCTTTTTGACATTTAGATTTGATGAGTCTTACATGCACATACCTGTGGGGGAAATTAGATAGCTTCATTTATAAATATCTCTAATCATGGAACATCTCCCATTTGAGAAACTAATAAAATAACAGGAATAAGTGTGCAACTGAACCAATGCAGTACGGAGAAGTGTGTTACCTGTATTTTCTTAGTCCTTTACCAAATGCTTGAGGTAGGTAGCTTTGTTCTTTCTCACTTAATGTCATCATAGTAAAGAAAGATATTTTAGTGAAGAAACCCAGTGCAAGATTAAAAACATTTAAGTACTCTGCTACTTACAGAAATGCATTTAATAAAGAATTGCTTTAAAAAAGAAAAAAAATTCAGTGTCACTTACGGATATCACAGGATCAGTTATGAAATCATACAGTCATTCAGTGAGCTGTAAAAGGAACAGAGGTTATTGAGGAAAGCCATTATAGTTCAAATTTATTTCATGTAATTGCAATGTATATATGAATTCTCCAAGTCCTTACAAATATAAGACATTATTGGCAAAGTAACTAATTGTTTCCTACAGTTCCTAAACTCTGCTTTTCTACTTTTTTCAATTACTTAAAGTTGCAGAAGATGTATTGAAAAAACCCCACACCCTCTGCCAGCTGCACAAAGAGGTCAGGAATAGTATGTAATTATTGCCAAGCTAATTGCTGGGTGCTAATGTACATACAGACACACAGTATTCAGCTCAGACCTTATCACAGTAGTGGACAATTAGGGCGAATTCAGTGACAGATAAAATACAAATAGTATTTTTAAGGATCGTACTTCACTAGCTTTTAATTTTTTAATAATCTTAGAAAAATTGTCGCTTCTATCTTTAGCTGTACAGATGTATTCTAAAAGAGTGGCTAAGTCAGAATGACAGTTGCAAATTCCTTTTGAGAGACTATGCTTAAAATCAAAACTAGTTATTGTAAAATTAGAGATTGTATTTTCCTTCCAGTATTTCTGAAGGTATAAAATGAAGACTTGTTCCACTTTGTGGTCAATGGCTCAGTGTCCAGCTGGAGACCAGTAACGAGTGGTGTCCCTCAGGGATCGGTGTTGGGACTGGTC
>WYDI02040647.1:0-17181 GCA_009867235.2 Psittacus erithacus
GCCCCTTTAGGCACTGGAGCTGCTCTAAGGTCTCCCCTTCAGGAGCCTTCTCTTCTCCAGGCTGACCCAGCCCAGCTTCCTCAGCCTGGCTCCAGAGCAGAGCTGCTCCAGCCCTCGCAGCACCTTCATTCAATTCAGCAGCCCTCCAAGAGCTGCACTGGGGTTACTCACTTCTGCATCTGGCTCAGCTCCACTCTCACGATCAGCTCTGTCTTGGCCGGCATGTTCTTGAACACGTCCGCCTTGAGCCGCCGCAGCATGTGGGGACCCAGCAGGTCGTGGAGCTTTTTGATCTGGTCCTCCTTGGAGATGTCTGCAAACTCCTCCAGGAAGCCCTCCAGGTTACTGTGAAAGCAGCCAGAACCACAGTGCTGAGTGATAACAGAACACGCAACAGCAAAGACATCTCTTTATGACTTAGAAACAAGGGCAGAGCTGTCATGGCAAAGATCAACGCTGCTGTGACTGTATCCAAGCAGGGCAAAAGCCAAATCTAGGAGCTGCACTGCTGGCTGAGGGGAAAGTCACACTAAATGCGCTAATACAAGGTCTGATAAGTTCCCCAAAGCACCTCTGCCTCTTCAGAAAAGGAAGAAAAGGCAGGGTTTCTCTCCTCACCCACAAACCTCCTGATCCCTAGCAAGGCAATAGCCACCAACAGGACCCAAAAGCAGAAGTCCACAGGAATAACTTTTGGGGTCACAGTAAGTGTGTGCGGCAGCCTTGCCACCTGCCTATTAGCGCAGGTTGGGAGCATCGGCACATCAGGAACGGGATCCAGCTCCCCTTTCCCAAACAGAAGTCCTGGGAAACCTCTGCTGAGCCACCCTGACAGGAGACCAGGTCCCATCACTCACCCTCTGGAGCAGGGAACTAAAGCAACTCACTTAAACCTCTCAGGAGTCAGGAAATTGAGCAGATGGAAGAGCTCTTCCAAGTTGTTCTGGAGCGGAGTCCCAGTGAGCAGCAGCTTGTAATCGATCTTGTAGCTATTTAATACTCTGAAGAACTGCGAAAAGAAAGGAGGTGAAGGGAGCTCTGAGGAGCTGGCTACTCATGTGGGGATGCTGCAGACTGTGCACCTGGAGACTGAGCAGTGCCCTCTGACACATGGAGCCAGACCACAGCTCCCATGTCCTGCTCCAAGCCACCCTCAGAGAGCACAGGCAGCAATCCTGAATGTCCCTGATCACCCTGCCTGCCTCCTGCACTGGGGATTGTGTGACGGTCCCAGAGGCTGGAGACTGCATTATCTCCAGGTAAAGGGGAAAGGAAGGAGAAGGATCAATTCCCTTCCATGACAGCCCATCAAAAAGCCCTGTCAGGCAGACACCCAGGCCGCTGTCCCTTCTCAGCTGAAGGATATTTAATGCCAGGGGATGTTGAAGGGAGCAAATCCACCAAAATGCAGCTCCAAATGTGTGTTACCCACTTTAGACTGGTTGTTCTTCAGCCTGTGTGCTTCATCCACCACCAGACAGGCCCACTCTATGGAGCCCAGCACCGCCTGGTCAATAGTGATCAGCTCGTAGGAGGTGAGCAGGACATGGAACTTGATCTGCGCTTCCTTCTGGAGGAGCAGAGGGAGAGAAAAGCAAGGATAAGCGAGGAGGGAATGGGATAGCCTCCACCTTCACTGCATGGGATCCAAGGAGAAACAGGTCAAGGCATGAGCTGTGCCAGCAGAAAATCAACACTCATCAGAACATCAGAACCGAGCAGGGAACTACAGACACAAAGAAGGGTCTGGCAGAATCTTTACAGCTCATCGCAAATCTCCTGCATGTGTAACAGCACCAGCCTCCCTCTCTGGGAAAGGGCTGGGTCAGGACCTAACAAGCCTCCCTCTCTGCGTCTAATTCCGCTCCATCCCCTTCTTACTGCTGGCTAAAGCTGCTGGGTAGCACACAGACTTAGCTCCCACCTTCATCCTGAAGACCTTCTTCCCACTGCGGATGGCATTGTCTTCAAAGGAAAACTCATTTTCTCGGATGACCGACCGGCTTTCCTTGTCCCCCGTGTAAGTCACAACATAGAAGTCGGGAGCCCACATCTCAAACTCACGCTCCCAGTTGATGATGGTGGAGAGAGGGGCACTGACCAGATATGGCCCTTTCGAGTGGCCCTGCTCAGGAACACAAAGTCCAAGCTGTTCTCCCCATACGAAGCAGCTCTCAGCCTCCTAGGGGACCCATGTGATGCTCCACTCACCTCCTTGTACAGGGAGTACAAGAACACAATAGTCTGCACAGTCTTCCCCAGCCCCATCTCATCAGCCAGGATTGTATCTGTCCCTTGGGCCCAGGAAAACCTCAGCCAGTTCAGCCCTTCCAGCTGGTAAGGATGGAGCGTGCCGCCCGTGGTGTCAATGTACCACGGCTGCTTGTCAAACTTCACTGTAGGCTGGAAAGGACAAGACAACATGAAGCAGTGAGAGCCAGCTCTTCCTCCTTTCTCAGTGGCCAGACACATCCCTCTTCAGCCTTGTGACACCCAACAGCCCCAGAAGAGATGCAGATATGGTCCCCAGCACAGCACAGCCCACGGGCTGCTCGCAGCAAAGCTACCCCAGAGCTTTGGATGAAAGAAACCGGGAACTAGAGGAGACCAATGTAACAGGATAGGGCTCAGGCTGACCTCCCTCTCACATGCCATTGTGTTGCCCCTTGCCATTCTCACTCACATCCACAAGAGGTGTTTCTGGAGGCTTTTCCAGCTTCTCCTCTTTCAGCTTTTTCCCTTTCTTGTTCAGCTTCTTCAGAGGGCGCGTGTCCTCCCCCAGCATCAGCTCCCTGCAACAGGAAGAGGCAGGCAGGTTTCCTCTTCTAGCTCCCAAACACAGGGATAGAAACGCCTCAAACTCCACTGCCTCTCTCCCTACAGGAGCTTTCCTGGCCCAGTAAGCACAGGCACACATGGCAGGTAGCCCTTCCCCTTGCAACATTATCCAAAATGAAGAACAGCAATTTCATCAGATTACTGTGGCTTTCCCCCAAAACAGAGGCAGCAGCACCATGGAGCTGCTCTCAAGTGCAGTGAGACCACGGGGAGCACAGGCTGGAGAACAGCAGCCCTGGAAATGCCTTCCAGAAGGACTGGCTTCCCAAAAGCACTTGGCCATTGCAGAGGGGTCCCTGTGAGCGATGCCAGCACATTCCAAACCATCCCACATACCTCACAGGCAGCCCTGGCTCTGCCTGGCTCACCCAGGCTGTGGATCCACCCCAGTACCTGTGGTTCCAGTAGAGATGTTTGAGGTTCTCATAGTAGGGGATGTCTATCTCGTCGATCTCCCATGTGCACTGGTCGTAGGGCAGGTCTTTCCACTTGATCAGGTAATGGACATCTCCCTTTTTATCGAAGCTGTAACACAGGGCACGGGAAGTCCATCAGTGAACTGAGAGCCCCGGGAAGCACCTATCCATAGCCTGCTGCCACAGAACTCCTCTGCCTCCACCTAAGGACCATGACATCCAAACACAGGCAGGAAAACATAAAGAAAGTATCCACCTTTCCATCAGAAATGCCTGTTAATCTGCTGCAGATGTTAACCACTGAGCTTTAAAGGCTGCTCATCCCTTCCACTGACCAACCCCATGTTCCTGCTTTACCAGGACTGGATGGGTACCAGCGCTCACCCTCTTCCTCCTGCAGCATTCACTGCTGTGTGAAGTTTTGCTTTGAGAATAAACACACAGTCAAGTCTGACTATATGCCCACAGGGAAAAAACCCTCTGCGTGCTGAGCAGGCAATGTAAAGCTCACATGAACATTACCCAGCAGCTTTATTTATTCTCTGCCAAGCTGCCTTTGAGCCACTTGAAATTTCAAGTTGCCACTTGAAATGGAGAAATCCAACAAAAAGGTGTCTCTAGCTGCTCAGTGTAAAACCAAACCATCTGCAGGGCACATTCCACAAGCCGGAAATTCCTTCCACAGAAAAGAAATGCAAATGTCAAGACTCCATAAGGGAGTCAGGCACCTGCTCAAGCTCCTTTTCCCAGATACCATCCTGAGCACTATCAGGGGGAGAAGTGGGAATAATGTTCCTTTCTGGTAAGTGCTGTACCCCAATCCCTCATCCTTGATGTGAGTGTAGAGGAGCTGCGTGGTTTCCGAGAGGAACAAATCACCTACATGGAATCAGGCTGCTGTTCCAAAGCAGTGTCAGTGAGCAGCAGCAGCCACAGGGCACGACTGATGGAAGACAAACCCATCACCGGGCTGCAGCATAAAGTTAGAGTGACTGAGCTGTAACAGGGACTCAATAACCTGGGAAGAGTGGAACAACTCCGTGCATCCACCTTTGAGATAATTCACTGTATTTTGTAATGTGCAATGTAGCAGAAGTGAAAATAGGCAGGCATTGATCCACTTCTGGCCTTGGCTTTGCCTTGGGAACAAACCTCTGAGGCAACAAAGACTTCAAAACACACCAGCAACTGAGATTCCACCAGCCTGAGCTCTTTGGAGAAGGCCAACAGGAGCTCCCCAGCCCCAGGGGAGAACAGAAACCCTGCAGCAGGCAATCCCAAAGGCTCAGCTAACCACGCAAACCATCAGTGTGAGTGCTGAGAATGAAGAGAAACATGCAGAGAGGACAGACACGCTGCTCCAAGCTTCATCTGCACAACTGTAGGTCCTCGCCCTTGTGGTCTCCCTCCTGGCTTGCAACAGCATCACTGAGTGCCAGCGCTGGCAGCGGCTCTGGCACCCTGGCACACACCTTCCCACGGCCCATCCATGTGTCCCCCCACACACAGCCCCTCACCTGTGGTTCAGGATGCGGTGGATCATCATCCACTCAGGCTTGATGCCATAGCGGTAGAACTGCTCCTCCATCTTGGCGTAATGGGGGTCTTTGTTCTTCCGCTTCTCCCTCTGGCTGTCCTCGTCTCCAGAGCCGTAGTCAAAGGCCGGCGGCTCATCCATGTCGTTCTTCCGCTGGTAGTTGCGGTACATCACGGTGTGGTACAGCTCCAGCTGCAGGAGGAGGGAGCCGCGCTCAGCCCAGAGGGTAGTGAGCAGGGCAGGGGCACCACGATGACACCAACACACTCACCTGCAGCTCCTTGACCCAGGAGCAGTGCCAGTAGGAGAGTCCTGCCCACTTCACAAAGAACTCGCGCTCCGGGATCCCCCCCAGCACCTTCGGCACAGGCAGAGGCAGCTCCATGCCCGGGGCGGGCAGCACAGGCGGCAGTGGCACAGCTGGCGGCTCTTTCCAGGCCCAGTGCAGGATGCGTTGGACTTTGCCCTTCAAGGGAGGG
This sequence comes from Psittacus erithacus, assembly GCA_009867235.2. NCBI lineage: Eukaryota > Metazoa > Chordata > Aves > Psittaciformes > Psittacidae > Psittacus > Psittacus erithacus. The sequence goes on from WYDI02040647.1 coordinate 5,271, forward strand.
CACTGGGGATAGAGAAAGCAAAGGGGCGAGAGCACAGTTTGAGGTGAGTCCCTGGTGCAAGGGGCAGGTGCAGGCACAGGGATGGGGCAGGAATGCTGTAACACTCACTGTGCAGCGCGGGCAGAGCCATTCGCCATTTGGTATCTCTGGCAGCGGTGGGTTCAGGCAGTGGAGGTGGTAGGAGGATGGGCAGGTATCGCAGCACAGCAGCTCCCCTCCATCCTTACAGACCCGGCAGAATTCCATGTGGTCATCCTCCTCCTCCTCACCACCTTCCTCTTCCTCCTCGTCCTCCTCCTTCGGCTCCCACTGGATGCCCTCCTTCTCCTGGGGGAGCACAACCAGTGTAATGCTGAAGGCTCCCACAACCCATCCACCCGCACCCATGGGCCCAACCCCACTCACACAATGGGGGCAGCTCCACTTCCCCTCGGGGGCCTTCTCCATCTCGGGGTCGAGGCACACGAGGTGGTAGGCACGGGGACACGTGTCGCACAGGATGATCTCCCCTCCCTGCTGGCACACCTCGCAGTAGTCCTGGTGGTCTGTCTCATAGCCGTCCCCTTCTTCCACTGCAAGCAAGGACAAGCACATGGTCAGAGGGATCGGGAGCTGCCGGCTCTCCCAGAGGGAATGGGACACTTGCTCCTCCACGATAAAAGCAAGGAAATAAAGAAAGCGCTTCGCCTCGGACCCCTCCTGTTACATCCCCCTACCTCTCTGTCCCTCAGCACCACAGTTCATCTTTGCACACAGCATCATCTCACCTCTGTCTCTCTTTCTCTCTCCACACTGTATCATCCTTTGGTTCCTTCAGGCTCTCAATGGAGAATGCCAGAACCTGGAGAGGTTGCAAGGGAGGCCGGTCAGAGAAACCTCCCCAGGTACCAGCGCCACCAACTGCAAACGCACCATGCAAGGGTGACACGGCCGAGGAGGACAACTCCTCTCCCAGAACTACTCTGCTCTCCCTTGGTGCTCACTGCCAGAGGCAGGAGCTCTCTCAACTCAGCACGGATGGCAAAAGGAGGGAACAAGGCCTTGCAGTGCCAGAAAAGCTCATCTTAACGCCCGCTCTGACACAAACTCCCAGTACGGACCTCCGGCCTTCCACTCTATCAACAGGCAGCAGAAGCTGCCAGGCTCCCACACAAGGGCAACAAGCCAGAAGAAGCAGCAATGCTCTTCCTGAGACATGGAGCCAGCCCAGCCTCACCATCTGATGGGAACACTGGCCAGCATCACACCCTGACCATCCACCAGCCCAGAAGCTGCCTTTCCACTTCTCAGAAACAAAAACCCATCGGCAAAGCTAAGAGGCCATAGGACGTGCCTGGATCTGAGCACCTCATCCCAAACAAGGACACGAGGCAGAAAGGCAGCGTATGTCCTGCAGCACAGGAGGCAGACACCATCGGGAGCCAGGAAGAGCAGCACTGGGCCTGGCAGAACTTGGAGCAGGGCTCAGGGCAGCAAGGCACAGGGGAGCTGCTCTCAACAGCAGCACAGGGATGGAGGTGCCAGGGTGCAGAATCCACCCGCAGTCTTCCGCAGTGGAAAGGAGGAAGGAAGATGGATACAAACGTGGCCACGCCGCTGTGAGACCCGACAGATGCTTTCCACCACTGTTCATGTGCCTCCCTATTCCTACATCACCACCACAGATCCACTAAAGCCTCCTGCCCAACTGCACATCGCACACAGACAAGAAGTCCCCTGTCTGAACCCTTCTTCTCCCACAAGCCTGCCCTGCTCCACCGGGAGCTTGCCACAAGCCATGTCCCTCCAGGGGCTGCTCCTCAGATCACTTCCCTGGAAGCCCTACAAATCACTGCTAGAGAACAAATCCTGGTGGGGTCACACATGCAGGTAGGTACCTGCTGCCTGTGAGGCAGCCCTGGTGCCCAAAGCGCAGGCAGGGGCTAAGCTGTGAGCAGGCAGCAAGACGGGGCAGGGCAGCGGATCCTTTCCAGAGGGAAAGCTGACTGGATCAATGGAAAAGCCCTGCCACCATCAGCACTGCAGGGAGAGCCGGCATCCCATGGCAGGATCCGCTCAATGCCTCCTGGCAGGCAAAAGCCCACTGACACCAGGAAAGCGCCTCACACACTGCACGCAGAGACAAGCACAAGCACATCGAGCAACTGCCAGACAGCCCGGGGCTGCAGAGGCCAGGGAAGCACCAGCTGAAGAGGGAAGTCCAAACAGAAAGAACAGAGTACAAAGGATAGCCTACTCCTCTTTTTCTTTCTCCTCCTCTTCCCTTTCTTCCCCAGGCCAGCCGAGCACTCGGAGCGCACTGAGGAGCTGTTGATGCTGGCACTGTCAAAGTCGGATTCCTCCCGTTCCTCCTCTTCACTCTGCAGAGGGAAAAATCAAAGCACAGGCAGTCCAAGTGCATCCCAGGAACACTGCTCCACTGGCCAACAAACCCCAGCACCCACATAAACCCCATGGGATCACTGACCAGTGACCAACCTCCTTTGGGCACCCTCTCTTCCTCAGGAATAGACCAGCCAGAGTAGCAGGGTGGTGGCAGGGTGAGTGCCACCCCGACAGGTTGGGTTCATAGGAATGGTCCATGAGGCATTAGGAAGCAGGGAAAGCTTCTCTGTCAGATCTCAGACAGGCAGTCAATAAATGGAGGTCTGGACTATTTCGACAGCCCGCAGGCACAGCACAGGGACAGCTCACGCAGTTCACAGCACCATCAAGGTGCAATCACTCAGAGCACATTTAAAATACACAAACCAATGTGCTAAGTCCCTGCTCAGCCCACCTGACAAGAGGTGGGCTCTGGGTTTCCTGCAGCCCATCATGCCCACTCACACGGTGCGGCCAGCCAGGCACATTGGGAAAGGCTCAGCATCTCCCAGGCATTGTTGTGCTGCAAGAGCTCTCCGCTGCAACCACACTGTGCTGGGTGCAGACACCCAAAGCAGGTGTGGGGGGAACAACCCCTACTCCCAGCCTTGCGCAGTCGGGGTGGAACTTCTCTCCCTCTCTCAACACTCATTTCAGCTCGTGTCAGCCTGTTTGTGCATGTGCACAAGGGGATTCATGCCTGAACGTCCTTCTAATGTGGAAGTCATTAGGCAGGCCCAGCATCCAACAGCATCAGAACACAGCAACACATCTGAATTCTTATTCTGGAGACTTAGGCACGCAAATCCCTGATCTGCACACTGCTAATTGGGTACTTAGTGCTCCAGCTGCAGGAGCAAGCCCAGCTCTTTGTAACTCTCAGAAAGGCAAATGCACTGATCAAGAGTGTACCCAGAGACAGGACAAACTTTCCATGCTGTGTGACTGAACACCTGCAGTAGCAAGTGGCTGCCTCTCATTGCTCCTCTCTCTTCAGCCTCTGACACGCAAAGGGACTTACAGACAGATTGTGTTACATGAAATGCAGCTATAAACCCAGTGATCTCCAACAAAGATGAGCTAATGGGTTTTTGATCAATAGCATTATCAAGAGCTACAAGAGTCCCACTCCTGGTCAATAGTTTTTTATGAGACTTATTCCTTAAAAAGCTCTGCTATTCAAAACACACCCAATAATGGTGTGCTGACAGGAATGCAGCATCCAAACTGCAGCACGGACTGTAGCTGTGCTCTCAGTGAGAAGCTCTGGCAGTCCTGGGCTGTGTTGTGAGACAGCAGATGCCCAGAGGCAGCTTTGCCCAGGTAATTAAAGCATCTGATAATTCTCTCTGATAGAGGGTTCAGCTGGAGTGCAAGCCCTGAAGAATCCTCTTGCAAACCAGGTCTGAAACGGTGGCACCACCAATCTCACCACTGGAAGTAAATGCAGTGATTTGGCTTAGCAGACATTGTGTCCGGACACGACATCTTTACAGATGTGATCCTGGGCACAGCTCCCTCCCAAAGAGGTGAACAAAGGTGCTGCAATACCCCTACGCAAGGGAAGCTTCTAGGGCAAGGCTTGTCCTGACATTTCCCTGCCACATCCCCACCCCTAGGACCCCATACACTTACAGAGGAGCCCTTTTTCCTTTTGCTGGGGATTCCTCCAAACCGGAATTTCAAGCCTGCCATCTTTTTCCCCTTCCCCTTTTTCTTTCCATCTTTGGAGCCTTTGATTTTCTTCTTCACACCTGGACCTGGAGAAGCAGAAGACTCATTTGGTATCCTGCAAATCCCCAGATCATGCCTGCCCCAACCTGCCTTCCATGGCTGGCACCTACCCTTGCCCTCCTTGGTCTTTGCCTTCCTGATGACGGGGGGCAAGGCTGGTGGGGGGCTGGCAGCCAGCGGCGGGGCCACGGTGACGGTCTCCACAGCTGCAGCAATGGCCGCGGCTGCCGCGGCTGCCGAGCTGCCCTTGAACGGGTTGTTGGCGCTGAACTCTCGCCACTTGGCACCCAGCACAGTCATCATCTTAGACATGGGGATCTTGGGGTTCTTCTTGGCAATCAGAGGCCTGAAGGGCAGAGGGAGAACCATGTGGTAACAGAAATGCCTCACTGCGTGTCTGCTCCTGTTTGTTGTGTGTTGGTGCTGCAGTCCAAGAACCCAGCACGCACACAGAGCATGTTGATGTGGCCCACTGGGAGCAGCAGAAACCAAAGCACATACGCAAAAAGGGGCACACCTCAACTTCTTCAGAGACCCCAAAATACCTGTGGTGGTTGGAACAGCTCACTGTGCCCACAAAAATTCATCACTGATGCTCAGGTTTTCTCACTAAACTTTTCAAACAGGCATACACAAAAAAAGGGGGGTTGGAGAGAGGGAGAGACAAATATTTCAGCTGTTTTCCAGTCAATCCTGCAACTAAAATGGGACCCTGAGGACTGAGTCAGGTGGGGAGAAGCAACAAGGAGCTTGTCATGCAGAACTGGCTTCGCAACCTCACCCGCTTGGCTGAGCAACACCCAAACCTCAACTGGGACACGAGGCCCCCATCCGGACCTATGGTCCCCTACCTGAGGAACTGGCTGAAAGCCTTGTAGTTAGTCAGGGTATGGTAATCATCTTCTGAGAACATATAATCGACATCGTCGAGGCCCCATTCCTCCATCAGCTGAGCTGAGCTCTTGGGCTCCTGCAGATTTAGAGAAGATCATTAGCTAAATGACTGCAGCTCTGCAGATGAGCAACATGAGGCCGGGTCTGTCACATACTGCGTATCAAACGCTCTCCCTAGTCAGTCACACGCAGGGATTTGTTTCTGTGATTTAACAACTTGCCAAACCCAGGGCAAACACACCAGGGCCATGCTTTATGCCAAGAGAACTTATCCACCAGCACAGGGAGACTGGACAGAAAACATGGCTGGGCCCCGAGCCAGGTAACTCGCAGGGATCTGGCTGCACCCTGAGGTCTCACGCTCTAGCACCAGCTTGGGGGAAAGGTACCTTTAGACTTCCATCCTCATCATCTTCCTCTTCATCTTTCTTCTTCCGTTTTGGCTTTTTCTCCTTCTTGTCCTTCAGTTTTTTCTTCTTCTTTTTGTTGGGGGAATAATCACTCCCTTCACTCTCGGATTTCTCCTCAATCTCCTCTTCATTGTCTGACATTTCATCATTGCTCCCCTAAAAAGGAAAGTGACAGTGGAGAAAGAGCAGGCCCTGTCCTCCCCTCCACTCTCCTCCAATGACCCTTCCAGCTAGCACAAAGCAAGCGCTGTCACCAGCCAAAGCCAATGCTCCCTCGAATAACCCTGCCATTACACTGGGCAAACCAGCACAAAAATCAGATTTGGGAACAGAAAAGAAGCACCTGCCCATGGGAGACACAGACATAAGAAAAACCTTGGATCATCTGGAACCATTTCTCCAGGGCCATTGTGTGAAGCCTTATCCTCTGCCCCAGCTCCCCACCTGCAAATAGAGTCCCATTCCCACTCTCCATCCTGGGAGCACTATAAACACATCTGCTCACACCAGGCAAGCCATGCCTTAAGGAAGCACCAGGAACAAGAAGAGAAAGTCATGCCACACAAATATAACCGTGCTGTGGAAAAGCTCGTCTAAGCCAAGGTATATGGGAATGGAGCCTTTACGCTTTTGCCTCAAGACTTGTTCACTGAGGGGGACAAGAAAAGCAATGCTGAGTCACAGCCATGCCGCTGGATGCCAGCTCTGCCTCCACATTGTAACATGCTCCTCTGGAAGCGCCCGTCACTGCAGTACCATAGGGTCCCAGTACTGCTCTGCTGAGTGGCTGTACGAACAGAAAACCAGAGGAAAGCAGGCCAAGGAAGAGCATATGCATGTTAAAAATAGCTGCGCAGTAAACCAAAAAGCAACGCTGCTGAGGCAGTGAACTGCCCTGCTAAAAGATCCTAAATAGTCAGGTAGGTAATACTTTGGCAACACTTTTGATTGATATAACACAGGTAACATATAATGTTCCATCCTGCGTTTGCTTATAGTTTTATGCGAATAAGGTTGCAGACTTCAAGTGCAGTGTGAAAGGGTGAGAAACTAAAGGCCAGGAAGAGAAGGTCTCTTTGCTCACATGTGATCTCTCAGCTCACAGCCAGGTGTGGTGCTCAGGTTTTGCTTTGCTGCTGTTTTGCCTTCCCTCCCAGCTGGATGCTCTGTGCTGCAGCAGAACTGTGTGACCACAGGAGGATTCCAGCTGCCACATGAGCCAAACAGCTTTGGTGGATGCACAGACAGGCTGGAAATGGGTACTAAAGCAGAGTAAGTTGACAGGAGGCCAAGGGGAATCTCCTGTCCCCAGTGAGACGCGGTCACAGCAGCCTCAGCAGGATGGTGAGAAGATGCTGGAAGCCTGGTGGGTGCTCCTGCTGCCCGCAGACAGAAGGGACCGGGCTCCGCCAGCCACAGAGCCGGGGCAGGACCATGGACAGCGCCCGCTCAGCACCGCGGACTGCCCCGGCCGCCCGCGCCCCTCAGCTGGGCACAGCCCGAGCCCCGGGCTCGGCACGGCTGTAATTTGGCAGCGTAATCGGTTGCCATGGTAACTGCTGCAGCACGGGTTGACTCGCCCCTCTCCACTCCCTCATCTCCCCACGCCGAGGTTCACACCGCAGCTTCACACCGGTTTCACCGCGGCTCCAGCACCAGTTCCCGCTGCGGCGCTCCCGCCAGCACCGCAAACTGAGCGAGTCCCACTGCAGCTGGCGCAGAGGAATTCCCACCCCCGCCCCTCGCTCCAATGGCCACGCTGCATGGGAACACAGGGCATCAGCCCGTCGCGGTGCAGGCACTGGCACCGCATCGCAGCTTGTACCTCGCTCCCACCCTCCTCTGGCGCAGGGCAAGTCCATGGACCTCACAAACCTCCTGAGGAGGAGTTCAAGTAAAGGAAGCCCCATTCGAGGTCCCCCAACCTTTCATCTCCTTGTGCAAACCGCAGCCTGGGTGCTGCTGGGTGCCTCCCAACTGCTTTGTAGGACAAGGGAACAGTCTCCCAAAGGCAGGGCCGAGGTCAGTTAATGCTGCCCACAAAAGGCAATTAAAGCACACTCAACATTCAGTCTCTTGGCTCCTCCCAACCCCAATAAGGCAGCAGTCAGACTCTGCATGGGCTGCACAGGCTGCAGGGCTCAGGCAGGCTGGCACTGGCAGAAAATGAACAGAGGGGAAATTACCATGGGGGGGGTATTTTGGGGGTATTTTATTTCCCCCACCTTGCAGAAAAGCAGCATAGAAAAATGCATCCAACGATGGATGCAGCACAGGGAGGCAGAGGGCCTGAGCCAGCTTTGCGTGCTCTCTGCAGAAAGAGAACATCATCACTCATCACCATGGCCACCAAGGATAAAAAGCTTCCTCGGGGCCAGGACTCCTGGAAGCGGCTGCAGGTAACGCCACGCAGGCAGAATGACAGCAGCAAAAGCACCTCAAGGCACTGCCTCATCCAATCAATCTGTTCCCACAGATCCCTCGGGGAGCAGCTGGGGATCTGCATCACTGAGCCCTGCTTTAGCAAGGGAAGGGGGGGGCACCTCTTGTTGTGTGATGAGCGACTGCTCCCCAAGGACAGCATCACAGGGAAGGAAAGGGGCTAAGGGACCTTCCTCCCCACACTAACTCAGCAGAGCAGCAGCCAGCCCTGCTCCAGGACCACACCAATCCCAACCTTCCAACCAGTGAACCCTGCACAGCCTCAGGAAGGATCCCCCAGGATCCACCACCTCGGCTTCATTTTCCCATTGAAGACCCAACAGCCCTTCCACATGCCAAATCCTAGAAGCCCCTATTCCGCCTCACTTGCAAAACGCCCTGGATGAGTGTGGCCAACACCAACACCTGCAGAAGCCTCTAGTCCCTGCCTCAGCTGCACTCTCAGTGATGTGGTTTGTATCCCACCTCCTTAAAACACCGCACCCAGGCACCGCACCGGCACCGGATGTGCCAGAAAGACTGACTGCCCATCCCCAGAGATGACAGCAAGGAGGTCACACTGCAGCACATGCCCAAGGGCCTCAGCATCCAGGGATGGATGGTACCATCACTCATGGAGCAGCCTGCCTCCGCCCCACAGCCAGGGGATCTCCCCGATGCAGCGTTACCTCCTTCTTCCGCCGCTTGATTTTGGCAGCTTTGCCATCCTTCAGCTTCTTGGGTTTCTTTTTCTTCTGCACAACTTGCTCTTCTGCAAAGAACTCCTCCAGTCCTTCCAGCACCCCATCATCTTCTTCTGGGGACAAAAGGGACAGCTCACACGGCTGGACTGCATGGGGACACCACATTCATCTTCACACTGGGACAGCAGCTTTGGGCCATGTCATGGAGCTCCATGGCCTCTTCTGGAGACCCTCACACCAGGAGCTGACCCAGTGCTGGGGTTTTGCCTTTCAGGTCTCCAAGCCCATTAAAGTGGATGCAACAGGAGGTGAATGGAGCAGAGAAAGACCTCACAAGGGAGGTGTGGCCATGGTCCCACACCGGTCTGCTGTGGCTCCAGGCTTAGGGAGCACCATGGGCACCTGGCCAGGGCAGAGGTGCCCATTCCAACGTGTGCTCCCACCTTCCCACCACCTCCAAACCCAGTTTGCCCATTCCCGGCCACCCACGGCTGTCTGCAATGAAAACACCATGGTTCTATTGGGTATTTCTACCCTTATACATGAGCAACACCCGCAGGGGCCCCCAGACGGCTCTTCTCCCTTCTTCAGCTTCAAACCATGCCACTGGGGCTCCAGCAAGGAGCTCTGTCCCTCCGGAGAAGCGGCTTTGGAAGGGAACCGGCGCCACGGAGGACCCACATCACCCCGAGGGGAAGCCGCAGCGGCCGGAGCCGCCCTGGAAGCGGAATACGCCGCGACCACCGCCCGCTCGGGAGTGGGCTACACCGGGGAGGGGAAGCGCCCAGGCCCGGACACGCCCCGCCGCGGCCCCCACCGCCGCCGCCTACCCGAGACATCGTCCTCGTTCTCCGCGTCCTCCGGCAGCTCCCGGCCGGGCGCCGGGCCCCGCATGGCGGGCGGCGGCACCGGCCCCGGCCCCACGGCCCCTCCGCGTCAAGATGGCGGCGCCGCGCCACGCCCTCCCCGTGACGCACCTCCCCTGGCTACGCCCCCAGCCCCGCCCGTCTCCGAAGAGCCCCGAACGGCGCCGAGTCAGCCCGAATGAGGCGCCGGCGCTGCCGCGGATCGCGGGCAGCGACACCGCTCCCCGCCGTTTATTGCAGCCAAGCTGTAACTGTACAAAAAGGGCCACAACGCGGCTCAATCCTCCTCCTCCTCTTCTTCCTCGTCCTGGTTGATCTGGAAATAGCGTAGCTCATAGCTCTCCTTGCTGTTGGCCACCACGCGCAGCCAGTCACGGAGGTTGTTCTTCTTCAGGTACTTCTTGGTCAGGTATTTCAGGTACCTGTGGGGAGAAGATAAAGGAATACCGCCATGTCACCCCCACCTCCACAAAGCACCTGGTTTTGGGGGTGCTTCCCACCACCACCACTTTTAGGAGCATCAGTCCCTTCTCCCATGGGCCTCCACTGGAGCAATGTGTACCATCGGGTACAGCAAGGCTGCGGCCAGGAAACAACAGAGGTAACCGGGCCTCTGCCATATGTAGCCTCAGCCCTCATAGGCTGTATCCACAGTGCCATACCCCGACCCCACCAGCTCCACATGCTGCAGTGAATCATGGCTGAGGGTTGCCAGGACATGCCATGTGCGGCACCGACATGCAACAACGACAACGTGTGAAACATGGATGCTTACAGAGCTCTGGCTGCCTCACCGTGCCTGCACAGACGCAGCAAAACCCACATTTGCTGAGGCCGACCAAAGGAATGGCAGCTATGAGAAGCTGGTGGAGGGCAGGAGCCCACCAAGGGCACTGACACGGGAATGAAGAGCTCAGCTGCAGATAAACCTGAACCCTAAACTCTTCATCTTTTCACTGCACCACTACCAGTCTCTTCCCCTCAAAGAGCAGCCACCAAACCGAGCGTCACGCAGCACGTAACAAGGAGGCCTGGCATGACTCCTGCACCAAGACACCTCTTCCCTACGAGCCCTGCTGCCAGCCAGGCCCCCCTCTCCACACTGGCAGAGCCAGGACGCGGGGCAGCCTCATCACCTCACCTCTTTGAGAACGGAACCTCCGACGTGACCGTGATCTTGCTCTTGCTCCTCTCGATGGTCACCACGCCCCCGCCCAGGTTCCCTGCTTTGCCATTCACCTTGATCCTTTCCTGCAGGAACTGCTCCTGCAAGAGGCACACGCCACTGAGCCAGGGCCACCAGCTCCCACTGGACAAGGCCTTCCCTGCTGCCTCGTGCCTGAGCTTTAGCTTTTTCTTAGAGCTGGGGAAGAGACCCATATTATGCCCAGGGGAAGAGGAGGAAAGCTGCCTTCCTGCAGGCCAGGAAGCTGCGAGCCCACCAGTGCCCCCCACACCTAATCCAGCCAGCCCATTCAAACCATGAGGTTCTCAAGTGTGAATGCACCAGATGAGCAGGGCAGGGACACACTTCCTGCCTTACAAAGGGAGAGCCAGCCAAGCAGCAGCTGGGCTTGGATCCTCCAAGGACACCTCAGCCACAGCTTGAATGAAATCAGGCTGAAATAGCTACACCATTCCCCACGGTGTAACGGAACACAGGCCCCACAAGGGATGAGCAGCACTGCTGTGCCACAGGTAGGGAAGGCGTTGGCATTTTAACTACAAAGTTTAAACACAACAATGAACCCACAGTCCCCTTGCTCTGCCGGGTGCTTTCCAGTGGCACAGGCTTTTACGCTGCGCCGCGGCGAGGGGCAGAAGCAGAGCTGGGAGGGCTGTGCTGGCAGCACACCGATGGGAGCGGAGCCCCACACTCACAAAGTTGGCGGCGTCCATGATGCCGTCCTCCACCGGGTGGGTGCAGTCCAGTGTGAACTTCAGCACCTGCTTCTTTTTTTTGCCACCTTTCGCTGCGGGCTTTTTCTACAGCGGAGGAAAGAGAGAGCCGTGAGGGACGGCAGAGGGCAATGAGGAACAGAGAGGGGAATGGGCTGAGGACAATGAGAACGGGCAAGGGGCCGGGCCAGGCTGGGGGCAACAAGAACGAGCCGGACCAAGGACAACGGTAACGGGCCGGGGAGCAAACTGGGGTCAACGGGGCCAGGCTGAGCTCCGGGTTGGTAGCAACGGGGCCCGGCTGGGAGCCAGGCTGGGGACAACGGGAACGGGCCGAGGGGAACGGAAATGGGCCAGGGGGCCGGGCAGGGGGCAACGGGAACGGGCCGAGCTCCGGGCTGGAGGCAGCGGGCTCGGGCCGTGATGGAGTGGGGAGAAGGGAGGGCCCCGCGGCCGAACGCCTGCGGTCGGCGGGATGGGCCCGGCGGAGGCCTAGGCCCAGCTCCACGCGCTGCCCCGTAGCCGGGCGGCGCGGGGCCGGTGAGGACGGCCCGGAGCAGGAACGGCGGCGGCGGCACGGAGCGGGGGCGCGGCGGGCGCGGCGCGGGGCGGAGCGGGG
>WYDI02040648.1:0-13941 GCA_009867235.2 Psittacus erithacus
AGTGCCTAAAGGGGCTGACAAGAAATCTGGAGAGGGGCTTTTGACAAGGGCCTGTAGGGACAGGACAAGGGGGAATGTCTTTAACCTGACAGAGGGGAGATTGAGATGAGACGTTAGGCAGAATGTTCTTCTTTGTGAGGTGAGGGTGTTGAGGCCCTGGCACAGGTTGCCCAGAGAAGCTGTGGCTGCCCTATCCCTAGCAGTGTTGAAGGCCAGGTTGAACAGGGCTTGGAGCAGTGTGGTCTAGTGGAAGGTGTCCCTGCCTGTAGCAAGGGGTTGGAACTCGATGAACTTAAGGTGTCTTCCAACCCAAACCATTGCATGATTTTACAAAAAGGTGGATACTTGTTTGAGAAGATGATGTTAGGCTGGATAGGTTCAACCAGACTTACATAAGGCTGGGTTTTCCTGTTGTGCATACTACGTTTGTTCATTTTATGTAGGCTAATGGTGAGAATGGCTCACAAATTTGAAAACTAAAGAGCTTCAGTTTGCTTCCTTTCATATTTACAAAAAAAAACCCGAAAAAACCAAATGTTCCATAGAACTAACACCATTAATAAAATGCTTACAGTTAGCAACTAACCTGACTGAAGTCAAACTCATGCTAAGAGGCAGTCAAAGGTTTAATCTAGCCATGAATACTTACAGTGTTTTTGTGAAAGGTAGGGTCTGGAAGGGGTTGGCGTTTGCTTGGGATTTTTTCTTGTTCTAATCATATGTTCTGTTGTAAAGCTTTTTAACATTTTAGGGAGAAAAAAAGGCAAAACGCTCTCAACCACTATTGGACATTGCTACTGTATACTACTTAATATGTAAAAAGTAAGAAGTGGCATGTGACAGCTTTTGGAAATCATTGCCTTTCATAGGAACAGATTTAAACTGATACCAAGAGTGCTGGAAAATCATACTCAAAATATACATTGTGATTTAGCCAATAACTGGGGAACTCAATTTTTTACTTTTAAAAAACTTAATATTTCATTCTTAATTAATGCTGTTTTCCACACACACGCACACTTATGTACATCTATGCACACAGTAAATATGTGTCACAGGATGGTGATGTATGTGTAGTGTGTATGGATATACATTTAATAAGAGAAAAAAGTACATTTGGTTGCTTCTGTTCCTGTCTTACCTCATTAAGTTTGCAAAGATTCATTACTGTGATAAAGAAACTAAAAGGGCACTTCATCTTGAACAGGCTTTTCAACCCTCTTCTTAAATTCATTGCACAGGAGAACAGCAGTATAAAATCTTATGCAAATTTGGAATAAATAGATTAAATGTTATTCCGTGTTCAGTCATGAGCAACCCTCTCAACCTTCTATAATCAGAGATGAAGGAGGCAGTAATACAGAAGAACACCAAAAATATGATGACAATAGAATAACTATCACACATTTCCAGAAAAAAACACCCACAACAAATGTGTCTGTTTATTTGGTTCAGTGTAAGTATTGCTTGCTTTCTTGAGAGCTGTGAACTTACTGATAATGTGGCATCAATTTGGTGGTGATTTGCATCATAATTTTCATTTTTGTATGCCATTCCTCCTTAACATCCACAGATATTTTTCCTTCTGTTACAGAAATTGAAACACAACATCCAACTCAGTAAAGTTTCTTTTAACTCAGTCATAAAAATTGATTGAAGAAATTTATTTTCTATATACTCCTTTCTCACCTGAACTTTTATGCTCTGGTTTAGACTGTAGCAGCTGTAAACTGCTCCAAATGTAAAGAACATTTGGAGAACATTTAGCACGGTGAATTATCTGAAGCACTTATCAGTTGTTGGAACACGAGTGTTAACTAGTGGCATTTGACCACAGTATTTCAGCATTATTATGTCTATTCATAGATTAAGGGACGTCAGCCTTCTCAGGTGTACATAGGTATAACTGGGTTACTTTGCAAAGATATAGACATAACTTCATATCCTAAGAGGTTCTAATATTTAGTGCCACCTGCACCAAAAATAGACTTGGACTATGTGTATGCTTCAGGCTACGCACAATCTCCTTCTATTCTTAAAAGAAATGAAAGAAAAAGAAAAGTACTAGTCTGTATGTACTTGTCCTGGTTTTGGAAGGAAACCATGCTAGTACATGTAAAGCAATAAAAATCCTAACTGGGACTTCAGCATGGTCATATCTGAGGGGAAGTTTAGCATCTATTATAAATACTCTTGTTAAAAAACCCCAACAATTCATATATCTGGGAATGTAACTGATGTGTAGCGCTGGGTTGGCACCCAGTATTCTTTTTTTTTTTTTCAATTCCTATATTGTCTGCTGTTTCAGATATCTCATATTGTAATCACCTCCAGAAAAATAAATAGCTGGTACAGAACTCATATATCTAAATCTCTGGGCCAATCAAATGTGTTTTCTCTTAAAGCAGCATCAGATAGATGTTTCAAACTTTGGAAAGTTCATTCTCCTGAACTGGAACTTAACAAGTACTCTGAATATCTTGATGCTGTTTGAAATTTTAAACTGATCTGCTCTGTGATGTTGCGCAACTTCTGCTCTCTCCAGATTCCTTTTGTGTATTTTATTTTGATTGTAGGCTTAATACACAAAATTCTCCTCGAGTGTGTTCATACTTTGTCAGAAAATGATTTTAAAGACCCTTGCAGTCTTGGTGGGAGCCTCAAAACAATACCAGAGGGAAATATTAAATAATAATATACTTTGTATTAGTTTCTAGTGGCAGCCTATATATTTAATCTGTCAAGTAGTACTTTCCTTTGTTGTGCGAACAGCAGTGTAATCACAGAAAAGCCGTCTCCACCAGATGAGCCATATCTCAGTTTCAGTCTTTATTAACAGGATGAAAAACACTTTCAGCTGATAAGACTGCAGTTCATGGTAGTATGTTCTTTCAAATAGTTGCACTAGAGTCGATTGGCATCAATCAAGTATTTCTTTCTGGTTGTAAGAAATTTTAACTGTAGAACTGGCACATCTAGCAACACGTGCATGGCCCTGAATGCATTCAGTAGATAAGGATTAGAAATCTATACTTTTCTTGTGAAACTTTAAACAAAGGATGATGTATAATAGTAGTAGGAGAAGAAGACATGAACAAGCATTCAAGTCCAGGCTAGTTACAGTTCTGAGCAGCCTGATCTAGTTGAAGATGACCCTGCTCATTGCAGTGGGGGTTCACTAGATGACTTATGAAGTTTCCTTCCAACCCAAACTATTTTCTGATTCTCCTTTCAGGTTCATCACAAATATAGTTTTAAAATACAGTTGTTTTCAAATATAGTTGTTTTCACAGTATTTACATAGCATATGACAAGCAGCCAGTTACCTGTGCTAGACAAACTCCATTCACTAAAAGCATCTTTCCCTAAAGCAGTGTTTAGTAATGATCAGTCCTCCAAAGCCCGGCTCACCGCTTTTACGTATAAAGAAACTCAGCACTGTGACAGACATGCAAATCTAGCTGAGTGGTATGAGGCATGACTTCTAAAGTCGTTTCTGAGTTGTCTCAGCTAGTTTGCTAACTAGCAAATTTTTATCAAGCACTAAAATTTGCTAACTCTGCGAAGGCTCATAATCCACTATTTGCTTCAAGCTAATGTGTTTGATTTATCACTCAAATGAACCAGAAAAATTCATGTCATCAGTGATGGCATGTCGGGACTCTTGTTCTGAAATTGCATTTACCAGAAAGATATCATGAAACAGTTTGCATGAGGGTGTATTTTGCTGGGCACAAGTAATTCAGAGTAAGAGCTGGTACACTTCTGGAGATCTGAGTAGAGATATTTTAAGAAGGTGCAGGCCCCATTGCTTTTTATACTTGTGATTTGCAATTGGAATTCTTATTCAGCCTGCTTCTGAATGTGTCGTTAGCTATATTGAAATGAGTGGGGAATCAGCATCTAATTCTTGTCTAAGGGGTGTTTTGAATGTAAATTTTTAAAAAATGGGAGACTAATAAAACAAATAAAACTCGTAGGCTTATGTAGATTTGTAAAAAATAAATGGATTTCCTCCTACTCTGTTAACAAAATGTGTTCAAAACAAACATCCTCTAACCACTGGTTAATAGAACAGATTTCCCAGGCATCATGAAATGTAAGCAAAAATTATATGTTTGCATTTTAATAGCTTTCAAGCCTGAGTCTTAAAACTATATTGAGATTCCTAAATGGAATTACTTTGATAGACAAGATAATGCAAAGTAGCACCAGTATTGCTGAGGTCAGTGAGAAGACTCCCGAGGGTTAATCATCATGGGAATGGAAAGACTTATTATAATCAGAACCATATGAAACATCACAACCAGATACTGTTTGTCCGTGGGATAAATGTGGCAAAGGAGAAAGAAGTCTATGAATATAACCCCTAAGAATGGAATTTAATTGAAACAGAGAAAAAATGCAAAAATTTAGCAATTTTTTTCTCATAGGGCTTTCCAAACCTCCTGAAAACATTCTGGGTTTCCATGTGGATACCTGCTAGTCTGAAGATATGTTCCATTTTAAAAACAAAACACTGAAAAAATACAACTGTTCTGAAGTGTAAGTTTGAAGTCAGTTATGTGCAGAGAGTGGCATCAAACAATGCAGTTGGGTTATATGCTATATGAAGTATTAATCAAGGGGCTGTGGAAACAGAAGACATCATATGCTTCCCAGGTTCCCCCAGTCTATATTGCCACCAGCGCATGTGTGTCTGTCTCTTTCTAGCTTCCTCTGCTGGCTGTTTTCAATATCTGTTTAGGTTCTCCTTGCTGAGCACCAAGAACAGTTTAGAGGAATGAAGAGGCAAAAGGCTGGGGAAGGAGGGGGACTATGGGGAAAAGGTGAGAATATTGTGCTGCTGGATTTAGAAACGCAGAAAGTTTCTCCTGTCTACAAGGAGTGCCATTTGGAAGGATCAGGTCTTCCTGCTGCCACTGGCTGTGCTCTATAAAGAAACATTTCATATAGAAAGTGATGGGAGATGGAAACAGAGTTCTATTATGCAGTTTTTATAGAGTCAGTTTATATTTTAATGTGGTTCCACTGTTCGGTAGCAGTCTACAGTGCTGGTTTGTCTAGTCAGTTGCTTGATACGAATCTTTTCTTATTTTAGGCAGACTCCTAGCTTTTTAAGGGATTGGAACAATATGTGCTGTGTGGCAAGTCTGTCGTCTACCCTAGTAGAATACATTTCATCTGAACTAATACTCAGTTCCATTTGCAAGGTGCATTTCTCAACAAAAGAATAGAAAATTTCATCTCATCTCATATTTACTGAGAGCTTGCCTCTTTCCTTTTAGTTTGCCTTAAAATTCTGTCTTCAGTTACAAGGGCTCTACCAAGTCTTAGTTTAGCTTGGGAGCTGCTTTTTCCAGCTTATCAGCTAGAGTCAGAAAAGAAGAGAACAGTTCAGGCTTTGAATTTACAACTGCACGTTTGAACTGCATGTTTCCATTTTTACCATTATTCTTACTTCTTGCTATTATTTTAGAACAGTCTTCCACAGAAGAATATGAGATATTAGGAGGAGTGACCCTTCCCCTCTGCTTAGCACTGGTGAGGTCACATCTGGAATACTGTACCTGATTCTGAGCTCATCAGTACAAGAGAAATGTACTAAAGAGTCCAACTAAGGGCCACAAAGATGATGAAGGGGACTAGAGCATCTCTTCTCTCAAGAAAGGCTGAGAGAGCTGGGATGGTTTAGCATGGAGAAAACTCAGGAAGAATCTTATAAATGTATATAAATACTTCAAGGGAGAGTGCATAGAGGACAGAGGCTCTTTTCAACCGTGCCCAGAGACGGGACCCAGGGTAATAGGCGCAGACTGAAACACAGGAGGTTCCATGTGAACATAAGAAAATATTTTTTTTACTGTGAGAGTGATCAACCATTGGCCCAGCTTGCCCAGAGAGGTGTTGAAGATGTTCAAAAGCCATTTGGACATGGTCCTAGGTGGCCTGTTTTAGGTGGCTCCACTTGAGCTGGGGGGTTAGATGATCCATTCCTGTCTTACCCAGTCAGTCACTGTGTGAGATTCTGCATCCCATGTCAAAGCTAAACAAGTTGAAATTGGCAGATACAGGAATACGAGTCTTAATAAATGAGATCTAGGTGGGCAGGTTGTTTCTCCATGAAATGTTCAGTGAGTCTGATGTACCTAAATGCATGGGAATGCTATGTGTGTGAGTTACTTTTTCTGCATGCATACTCTTTGGAGGATGAAACTTGAGTTCAAGACTTGGTATTGTGGAGATGTGTGTTTTTCTGCACAAATTCAAGTTACCTGGTGAAACACAGCCAGCAGAGGATGGGTATGTATGTACGGCATATATGCTTTAACCTGAAGTAAAAGACAAATCTCTTCTCTTGAGGAAGAGTTATATCCTTATGAGCATCTCTAGTAGTTGTAGCTAGATACAACCTATGAAGAATACTTTAAAATAGTAAAGCAAAACCTGTAAAATATGCTGTGCATATGGGAATGAAAACCAGTGAAGGCAAGGCCCCATGAAAAATCCGTAGTCCAGAAGTATTCATAAAACTTGGATTTTTATAGCTTTCTGTGGGTCAAAGCAGATATTCATTAATTCTCCATCTCCTTTGAGCAGTGGATGAGAAAACATTATTTAAATTTGGATTAAAACTGGATGATTCAAACCAGATTTAAACCAGTTAAATATTTGATCTCCTGAGGCTATATAGCATGTAATCTTATGCCTAGATATTTGTTTCTATTAATATTTATTCTATATGTATGTTAATCACATTAATTTACTCTCGGTTCTGAGTTCTGTACATCTGTTTGTTTCAAAGCTGTATTTCAGTTACAGTTACAGACCTACTAAAGAACAGAAAGAAGGCAGATTAACAATTTCTGCTCTGAAATGACTGCAGTTAGCAAGAATTGTGCACTTTGTGTGTTCTTTCCTTCCTGTTTCCATATTATTCATTAGACTATGTAGTAATGTTAGATATAAATCACATTTGACTGGGTAATTGTTCATAGGCATCAACCATTTGGTAACTACGTTACATATAAAATACTTCCTATCGTACAAACTGACAACACTGTCATTTAGCTCCAGCCTGGCAAGTTTCTTGCGCATCCATGTTTGCATTTCAGACTTTCCCATCCCTCAAGGAGTGGCAAGTCCACCAAATTTTTCTATAACCTCCACTGTCAAGATATGCTGAACTATTCTCTCTTCTATAGTATTCTTCTCTAAACTTTTTGCTTCAGGTGCTGTGAAAGGACATAGGAATAATAAAATGCTTATGGTGGCTTGCTGTCATTCTCCTTAGACAAGACTTAAAGGGGAAACTCAGGTCCAATAAGAAAGTAAAGACAGACCTTCAGACTGATGGAAAATGTTGAGAACATAGAATCATAGAATGGTTTGGGTTTGAAGGGCCCTTAAAGCTCATCCAGTTCCAACCCCCTGCCACAGGCAGGGACATCTTCCACTAGACCAGGTTGCTCCAAGCCGTGTCCAGCCTGGCCTTCAACACTGCCAGGGATGGGGCAGCCACAGCTTCTCTGGGCACCCTGTGCCAGCGCCTCCCTACCTTCACAGGGAAGAATTTCTTCCTAATGTCTCATCTCTATCTCCCCCATGTCAGGTTAAAGCCATACCCCCTTGTCCTGTCCATACAGGCCCTTGTCAAAAGCCCCTCTCCAGATTTCTTGTCAGCCCCTTTAGGCACTGGAAGCTGCTCTAAGTTCTCCCTGGAGCCTTCTCTTCTCCAGGCTGAAAAAGCCCACCTCTCTGGCCCAGATCAAGCGGTTTGTTATCTGAATGTATAGCAGGCGCAGTCTGTATTTTGTTTATTCCTTGGTTAGAATGTTGTGGGCTCTGAGGACATGATGATAGTTTTCTATTTGCACATGGACTCTGGGGATGAAAGAAGTTGTGTTTTGCCCTAGCCATGATTGTAGTCCCTGCACACACATCCTTTAGCATAGGAAGGTGGGGGTCTTTGTCTCCCACCCACACACCAACTGGCAGAGCTGGCAAGCTAAAGAAGAATCACTGTCTCAATTTTGCCTTTGCAGTTTTGTCTTGATCTTGATATATTTGGTATTTTTCCTTAATCCTCTCCACAGGAATTGAATGATTATCAGTAAATTTCCACTGTTTAAAAACAGCCCCAAAAAATCGTCGTGCTTAAGGAGAAAAACATGTGTCAGTGACACTAGATAATGGTCTGTGGTGAAACACACAAAAATAGGAAAGTACTATTTGGCACAGGTTGTGGGAACATAACCTTGAAAATGGGGGAGTTAATACCGCTGTTAGCAAAAGGCAGTCTCCTACCAGTTGCAGGACACATGAGATAATGGTCCCTGGTGGCTCCTCCCAGAAAATCCCCTAAAAGTCCTGATCCCCAGAGACCCGTATTGTGTAGCTGGCTACTCCTTCCGACTAGGCCCCCTACGTCGAAGGAGTGTGCCCTTTTACTAACATAAAAGCCTGAGCCTCATGCAATGTGAGGAGGCAGACCCTCATACCACCCAGGTCAGCGTTGCCTCTGCCGGGACACCTACTAAGGTTGAGCCTCCTACCTTGCACTGTAATGATTGATGTCTCTTGGAGCTGGTTTCCTGATTGTCATCACATGGTCTTTGAGGTTGGGAAGATAAACACTCACCAAAAATATCCATCACTGTTACTTTTACCCTTTGCTGGCTCTTACTCCCTATCTTTTCCTATAGTAATAAACTAGTTGGGTTTTTTTATCCATTGTGTCTCACCTCTCTCTCAACCTGGAATCCTTGAACTCAGGAACAAGGCATGACCTAAAGCTATTCAGAAAACAAAAATATGTTTTAAAAAAGAAAAAGATGAGTGAAAAAACCCCCATTTCAGTGTTTATGATATTGATCACAATAATTTAGGAGAGCCATCATGTTAAATGGTTGCATCTCCCAATACTAGAAAAGTGAATGCTTTGTGGAAGGGAAAAAGTGCACTGGCCCAGGGTAGTGGTCACAATGGTTTGTTTGTTATGGTTTTTAACCCAGCAGTGTGTTTATTACACATGAAGTCCTCTCTTCCCATGAACTTGTAGTTTCAGAATCAAATGCATCTCATGTGTTGAATCTCTAACATAGAACTTGGTGCGCTCTGTGTCAGAAATAAAAGTCATCTGCAGAAACATTAAAAATCCTCATTTCAGTGAGCTGTATCTAAAAATGTGAATTAACTTTAGTCAAAGCTTTTGCATTTATGACTAGCACCAGTTTGAGCAGTCATTTTAATCTCCTGTTCTTCTCATGCACAGAGTGATTGTGGTGAAGTGATTTAGAAGGGAATTGCTAGAAGGAATTCAACTTTGCTAACGTAGACAGATAGACAAGGGTTTAACATTAATAATTGGAGGTGCATGCAGATTTATGTGGAAGTAGGGGGAGAAATGCTTCATGTTTATTAGAAATGAAGTCAGCAAAAACCAAGCGCAGGAGTTTATATGTAATAGTACAGATACAGAAAATCAGCACTGAATTGTGCAACAGAATAGCTCGAACAGGAGCTTAAAATTAAGTCAATCCCCTGGTTAGATATGTGATTGTTGCTTGTGCAATTAGCCTTGCAGTAGTACTAAGATGAGCTGAGAAGGATTTACTGACTGAGGCCAAGTCTTATCAGAGAAGCCTTTTTGGGTGTAGATTAATGTGGAAATGACTTTTGCACGCCTCAGTAAGCTGTGCATTAGGAGTAAAGACTGCTTAAAATGCATTACAAAGGCCCCTTTGCCCTGTTCTCCAGAGAGCAGTTTGCCCTTTCTGTGGCAGATGTTGTTGCAGATTGCCCCTTCTGATTGCACAGGGAGTTAACAAATTGAGGATTTAACAAAAATCTTCCTTTAAGAAAAACCCCACATTTTAAATTTTTTTGGATGAAAGACAATGGAGCCATGCAAACATTCATTAAACACTGGCTGATAATGTGATCTGAAAAAATACTACCTGGAAGAGGAATGCAAGGAAGTTATACAGAAGAGAGATTCATCGAAATGGGAGACTTATGCTTTTAATAGCCAGAAAGTTATCTTGGACGATGACTGATAAAACAAGGACAGGCTAATAAATGGGAAAAGAAAGAGACGTGTCGTTAAGAAGGGATGGCTGGACACACTCCAGTGCTATGATAAATAGTACAGCCTAATACATTTGGCACTTTTTTTGGTATAATATTTCAGAAAACACAGGTTGTGTTAATATTCATATCTGATTTTAGGAAAACTGAAGATTGTGAACAAGTTTTCAAAATCTCAAAGCAAATAAGTTTAAAAGTTCTGAAGTAAATTACTTCAAAGAGAAAAAAAAGGTAATTTCTTTACCTTTGTATTGAATAACCCTCACAGCCACCATGATGTTTTTGAAAAATGCTTATTTAATGTGTCAGGTTTAGAATAGGGATTTGAATTGCAGGTTCTTCTGAGTTGGGCAGCATAGCCTAAGCTATTGCCTGTTTCTGGCATGCTGCTTGCTTGTTCACTTTGAAATACTGACATGTGCATTAAACAACTGCTCAGTCCATGTATGTCATAGGAAGTTTAAATTTGTACATCAGTGTGCTTCTGTGACTGTACCTGTTACACTTTCAGCCACATACTTGCATAGGTTTAAGTGAAGAGTGAATGAGCTCATGAAAGAGAAATCTAAAAAGAAATCCTTAACACATTGATACCCAGATTAGGAGGACTCTGAAATGAAAGTGGCTGCTAGAGACGAGGGAAAATGCATCATGTATCTTTGCCTTGTTCCTATACTGCATCCAGGAACGGGCTAGGGTCCGTACATCTGGCACTCCTCACCGTCTGTCCCTAGGCATCCCTGTGTGGACCCTGGTAGAGGTACAGTAGTGGACTTGACAGACTTCTGGTGTGATCCCTCTGGGCATGTTATGTCCATGTATTGAAAATGCAAAATTGAAATTGCTTATGATATTCCCAGCAAGAAGATAGATGAGTGTGGAAGAAAGTGCTGGTACTTTGTTGTGATACATGGAGCTGCTGTGAACATCAGAGCTGTGTCTAAGGGAAGAGAGCGTGGGGGTCCCTGTACAAGGTGTGATACAGGTATAACTAACTGAAATAGTACAGCTTATCTGGACAGTAGTCTACAGGAGGATTCTGCTGAGTTTGAAATATGAAGGTGGGATAAAGGAAGATGGAATCAGCAAAGATATGTAAGGAAGGGGAAAAGAAGACTTTCGTATCCTGAAATATTGACAGGGCGATGCATAGGACAGTCTCATGTATGCATGTATTGGGATATAACGTTATCAGGAAAAGGTTTGGCCATTCTACCATTGCAGCCTGTTCTATCTCCAGTTCTGATGAAACCATCTGGGGACAAAAAAAAGGTCATGTCAAGGATGATCTTCACTTGTGGAAGGAAAAATGAAAAAACATGGGAATTACAAGGTCATCAATTATATATTAAAAATTCTTGCCTGACAACTTCATAGTTCAAGATCACTAGAAGTGAGCTGCCATGCAGTTGTCTGCTCAGCCAAAGGAAAGAACTGTTTTGTGTCATATTTCAATGACCTTACCTTGTTTCTGTCCTCATGCTAAAAATCTTGCTGCAGTAGATCACTAAGAGTACGAAATGGCTTGCAAGTTGAAGAGCAAGGAGAGTTTTTCAGGAAAGTGAAGAATATGTGCAGATAATACCTCAATGCAAGATCAGAATTAGTAACATATGAATCAACTCCTATTCATACTTCCATATGAAAGAAGGTGGATAAACTGACTTGCTGACTTTCATATGGGAGAAAAGAAATTTTGCTACACAGCACTATAACAGCAAAATACAGTTCATAAACACAACAAAAAGTCCCAGATATTACTGTGGGTATCCATTGTAATATTTTATTTGATCTCATTATCACGATGGGGCCTACAAGGATGCCGGAAAGGAACATGTCAGGGACAGTAGCAATAGGACAAGGGGTAGTAGTTTTAAACTTAAACAGGGAAAGTTCAGGTTAGATATAAGGAAGAAGTTCTTTACTGTGAGGGTGGTGAGGCACTGGAACAGATTGCCTGAAGAAGTGGTAAATGCTCCATCTCTGGCAGTGTTCAAGGCCAGGTTGGACAGAGCCTTGGGTGATGCAGTCTAATGTGAGGCATCCCTGCCCATTGCAGAGGGATTGGAACTGAATGATCTTAAGGTCCTTTCTAACCCAAATCATTCTATGGTAATTTAATACTATTGCCTTTTTCATACCCTGCTAACAGAGGGTGAGAATTGGCATGAGACTGTCCCGTTTTGTCCAGAGCTGTCAGGACAGATAAGTAAAGACATTCAGAAAACAGAGCAGCGTGAAAGATCTTGATGTGTTGTGTTCTCCAGGACACATCCAGCCTCTTGATCATTTCCCCTGGAGTATGTTGCCTTTTCCCACAGATGGTACAGAAAATACATGCTCTAGGAAGCTAATATCTACAGCAGTCAGATAGAGCTATGTGAATCATTGTCTCCTCTCTCTGTGCAGTTATTTAGAAGACAGGTCAGAAGGAACCTGTAAAAATCAGTCTTATCGAATATTCATAGACCACAGAGATAAGGGGCATTCATCTAAACCTGCAGTTTTGCAAGCGTTTAAAGCTCAAGGCAACACTGCCAACAGAAGAAACTGCACAAGGAGCTCCTTTTCACAAGGACAAAACTACTTGGTTCAGGCATTTTTGTCAGATAAAGGAAAAAGCCAAGGAGAAAAAACTACATGTCTGAAGTTGTAGTTACATTCTCCAGCAGGGTTCATAACTCATTCACACTTGCTAAATCGCATCCTGTACCTCTGTTCCCTGACTTACTTCTGTAATTCTGGGTCCTGGGTGGAAACTGAAGAAGTGTAATAAATTTCTGGTTCAAAGTTGGAAAACTTTCTGCTTCCCATAAACAGAGACTCTGACCCTACCTCTTCCACTGAAGAATATGGAATTCGCTCTAGATTTCTGATATGTAATCCATTTAATCCACTCATTTGTCTGTAAATTTGGTGCATGTATTTCTTTCATCTTTAAAAGCAAATTAAAGTTATCCAGCTAGTTAAATTTGATTACTGAACAGGAGTAACTTTTTTCTTCTGATCAATGGGAATACAAAAAATAATTAGCAAGGCAAAGGAATCATTCTGAAGGGACTGTTTCTCTGCTTAGCAAAACTGTTATCATAGACAAGTAAAAATGTTTATTATAAACACTGGTTTTCAAGCACTTATGTTTTTTATTTTTTATTAAAATATTTTATACTAAGGTACATGTAAATAATTTATTTTTTTAAATGAAGAAAAACAGTGTAACCATGTGACTTTAATTCTCACTCTAACACATGATCTAGTGGATAGGTCATTTAAACTTAAACAGAAGTTCAGGTTAGAGATAAGGAAGAAGTTTTTTACTGTGAGGGTGGGCAGGCACTGGAACACGTTGCCCAAAGAAGTGGTAAATGCCCCATCCCTAGCAGTGTTCAAAGCCAGGTTGGACAGAGCCTTGGGTGACATGGTCTCTAGTGAGAGACATCTCTGCCCATGGCAGGGGGTTGGAACTGGATGATCTTAAGGTCCTTTCCAACCCAAACCGTTCTATGATTCTGTGCTTGGAAGACAAATTGATTGAAAGTAGATTTGTCATTTACACACTAAGAACCAATAGCCATGGGCCTATAGCCTTTTTATGCTTTTGATAAAACATGATAGAAACATGATATAAACAATGATAAAACAGCTACAGCTCACTGAGTGAAATGTGTATCTTCTGGGCCACTAAAAAACTATATAACTTAATTTCTATAGTTATTTAAATATTTTTTGTTAATTCTGTAAGACTTGTAGAGCAGTTGCTGGTTGACTGAGAAGTGCTATGACAAAGCAATAAAATTACGAAGGGATCAGGAACCTTTTTAAGGAACACAAACTGTCTGTGGGGGGAGGACC
>WYDI02040650.1:0-22050 GCA_009867235.2 Psittacus erithacus
GAGACAGGACACCTGACCCAAACTAGCCAAAGAGGTATTCCATACCACAGCACATCATGCCCAGGATGTAAATTGGGGCAGTTACCCGGAAGGGCTAGATCACTGCTTTGTCGGGCTGGGTATCGATTGGCGGGTGGTGGGCGGTTGTATTCTCTTCCCTTGTTATTTTCCTTATTATTATTATTATTGGTGGTAGCAGCAGTGGTTTGTGCTATACCTTAGTTACTGGACTGTTCTTATCTCAGCCCATGGGAGTTACATTCTTTCGATTCTCCTCTCCATCCCTCCAGGAGCAGGGGAAGAAAAGGGAGAGGAGTGAGCGAGGGCTGTGTGGTTCTGAGTTACGGCTGGGCTTAAACCATGACAGGTCTTTTTAGAGCATGAGACTCTTAATCTCAGGGTCCTGGGTTTGAGCCCCACGTTGGGTGCCAGAACAAATACCTCTTTAGTCAGTTTGGGTCAGGTGTCCTGTCTCTGCTTCCTCCCAGCTTCCCCTCCTCCCTGGCAGAGCATAAGACTCAGAAAGTCCTTGGTCAGAGTGAACATTACTGAGCAGCAACTAAAAACATCGGTGTTATCAGTGCTGTTCCCAGGCCGAAAGTCAAAAACACAGCGCTGCACCAGCTACTAGGAAGGAGAAAAATGACTGCTACTGCTGAACCCAGGACATTCCCCCATACTATCCCTCACCCTGTAGGCACATTACACTCACTATACATTCTTCTAAATGGCTGACATAATTATAAATAGCAGAGAACTTTGCATCCTGATATTGACTTGCAGGTACAGGAAATCAAATGCATGTGCCAAAAGATGTAACCTAGCATTTGGACTTGAAAATTACCCACTGAGATAGAAAGAATAGTAAATACATACTCAGATTTTCTGACAAGAGAAAACTACTGACAATTATTTCCATAAAGCTTTCTGTAAAACACTGTGAAAACTGGGGGGAAGAGAAAGGGAGGGGAGGAATGTGAGTTTATTTTGAACCCTGAATAGCAGAAAACAATCTCAAAAGAAAATTATGAAGTTGTTTTAAGCAGCTATTGTGTAGTCAGAATAAGACTGTTAAGTGTTTCAAAGGCTTCCTGTAGACCTCCAGGCAATGGGATACATTTTAATATTCATGTGAGTGTAATTAAACGGTCAACATGTAGCAAATAAAGGAGAAAATTTAACCCTGGTATGATCGGTGGAACAACTTCAGAGCTGGCTTTCACACGAGTTAACACAGATTGACTTTTAGATGGAAGAAACTTCAAATGAACATTCTACCTGTGTAAATCATGCTTACAGCATTTTAACAACCAGGAGTAAAAAGTGCATAGAAAAATAAATCACAGATGAAAGAAGTGAGTAAGGACAGGGTTGAACAGCTTGAAATGAGTAAAATACATCATTAATTTATTTCCTTTCATAAAGCCAGCTAATTCCATCTTTTGTTTTCAAATGCCTTTTATATTCACTTCAGTAAGAAGCTTCAAAACCTTGCTCATATCATGCTTAATTTGTCATACATGTGAAATCTGATATAGAGCATTAATAAAATCAAATGTCCAGTTTAAAATTATGCTTCTCATTAAGCGAATTATTGTACACATTGCTCTGAGCAATAGCTAAAGGCCTATATTGTAAAGCTAAAGAAGTAATGTTAATAACAAATGCTGACATTTTCAAATTAATACCCTCAGGTTACAATTTTCTAGTTAATAATATGCAGCATTCCAAATAAGTTACACGAGATTTCAATGTTCCATTTCATAATACTTACAGATCTCCTTTAAAGGGTGCAGGCAATTTCATTTTATCATAAGATTAATAAAGTTAATAAACAAGACATGTTAGTGAGACTTTTCCTGCCTCAGCTGCAATTGTGTTAGATGCTCAACTCTGACAGTGAAAAAGTGGTCTGGCTTGAACAGAGGTTTTTGAAGAACAGAAAGCGATATGTATCTACTACGTATAAACAGCTAAAAGAAATATGGACATACACACTGTGACACTTACATGAGACAGCTGGAAAATTTAGGTCTTGATCTAAAACTCACTGAACCCACAGAAGAAGGCTCCTTCAGGCATCTCTAGCATTTGAACCAAGGCCTTTGAAATTTAAACACTGTAAAGCCTGGACATGTGAATTGTTGGTTGAACATATTCTACATGTAGAAACAAATGCCACTGACCAACCCGAGGCCCCACCATACACAGAGGAAAAAAAAAAAAAAAGGTGGAAATCAATTTTAAGATCACCGTGGTGGCCAGAACTCCAGTAACGAAGCTTTGATCACAAACTTTCCACAAGTACTTCTGACCTAATTTCCTGCAGTTAAAAGTTTGAATTTGCTAGCCTCACTGTTGATGGTTTCAGATGGGCTTGGAACCTCTTGTTCAGCTTTTCATCCAGGTTAAGGTTTTGCTTTGCTTTTGCTTTCACTTTTCCACTCTAAGAATCAATGCATATAGGCTTTCCTATCAATAATTATGGAGAAAGAATTCTATTCTTGGTTCTGAGCCTCAGAAAGATGCCATTCAAAGGATGGGAGGATAGATGGGGAGAAGGAAATTGATCTGGCCATACACCTGCTCTTCAGGACATTGAGTTTTAGCTTCTTCATTTGTTTTTAAATAATTATACGTGATGTGCTTGTTAACTAGCTTCTGTATTCAATGCAGTTGAACTTAAAATTAGTTTACTGTGATTTTCCAAAAGCTTATTTTGGTAGTTTCTTCCATATAAACTCCCAAAGGAGAACTTTCCATCTTTCTCACAGGAAGTTTCATAGGTTATGGGTCTTCCACAGTATTGCACACTCACAAAGAAATATAAAAAAAACCCCTAAGCTTACATAGAATTAATTCTTATTGGAAGAACATAAAACCTGTAATTGCTACTTGCTTATTCCTGTACTTTCTGCTTTTGGCCTTATCATCTAGGAAGGTGTCAAACAGAGATACAAATTTCTCCAGAATGCCCTGACATGGTAGTCTGATGTGGTGCTGTGATTCACTTCACACTGATTGCAACCTCTTTAAGGTTTCTTGAAAAAAGAGTCTCTTGGTGAAAGAAATTACCTGGTGTACCCCAGAGGATCATCCAGACACTGTACCAAAGATCTTCAGTGTCTGCAGAGCACTACTTGAAATAGGATACTCTGTCTTTTAGATATCGCTTGCCTTAAACTGATGCATTTTTATCTTATTTTGTATCTTGCATCTATGCCTTTGTCCTCTATGATCAAAACCTTCACTCTACCATGATTCTGAGGGTTGTTCTGTTTAAACAACAACAAAATAACCATTTCAATTGTATGTTATGTGTTTTGCCATGACAAAATATCTAATTAATACACTGATTGATATTTTCTCTTTTTTTTTTTTTTACTGTTGGCCAGTGGCACAATGACTTGCCAATATTTTACAAACTTGCAGCCTTTCCTTTTGTAATTCTGAGGGCTATGGGCTGATACTGCATTAGCCTGGGCACGTGATATCCTCGTCAGTGTAGTGTCACACTTACCCTGTCGCAAGAATGAAGGTCAGACTCTAAAATCATGATATTTTCAGCGCATAAAGTGATGTCAAAGAAACTTAAGAGAGTGCATTTATGGTAAAACATTACTTTTTTTTAATGAAGTGCTAGTTTACTGACACTAGAAATGCACCTATTGGTTCCCTTTTGAAAGCGGATGTTCTGCTTTAAATTATCTGCTGCTTTACAGAAACTAACATTACAATGAGATGTAACCCACAAGGACTGTGGAGGTTAATAAAGCTTCCCCCCGCCCCGATCCACCCTGTACCCCCCATCCCTGTCCCCAGCGGAGGGTGTATAATGACAGCATATCTACCCAGTGATCTATGCTCCCATGATA
Source organism: Psittacus erithacus (assembly GCA_009867235.2). Taxonomy (NCBI): domain Eukaryota; kingdom Metazoa; phylum Chordata; class Aves; order Psittaciformes; family Psittacidae; genus Psittacus; species Psittacus erithacus. Next base: position 3,876 of record WYDI02040650.1, read on the forward strand.
AGAAAAGGAAAAGAACGATTTGTAATTGCATGCATTAGATCTTCAGTCATGCAACTGCTGTGAAACAATTGTAACGTGGGTGGGGTGCATGTCTCTTCTTTCCTTTAGAATGCAATGCTTTTGGAAAAGGGCAGAATTGGGGGATGATTCTACTGCATACTCATTTTAGCTGAGAGACCAGAAAACAAGTTAGGAAGCATTACGTATTTCCACATGCTCTTGCCACAGACTAAGCCTCCCTTTAACATCAGGACACACAGTGTTAATCAAGTTCGTATCTGCTGCAATGTTTCCCTCATCACATTTCTTCCTTCTGAATAATACATGATGGCCCCCACCCATCCCACTGGAGCACAATGTTCGTGCTCCTAAACACAGCCCTAAAGCTTTTCAGATAGCAGTCAAGATTTTCTGTGATTTCTATGATTTTCTCCTTGCTTTCTACAGATGTGTGGTTCTCATCTTCACTGTTCTTACAATGATGCCTCCTGTTCCAGCAAAGTGCAAGGAGAGCTGGAAAATACAGCCATTCAACTTTCTGAGCCTTACTTCAGGATACTTGGAGAGGACAAGAACAAACCCAGATACAGAGAAAACAAAGGCTTAGTTGCACAAGCAGAAAAGAAGTTTTCTACATTATCATAACAAATATCTTGGCGATGTATTTCAACAACAGCAAAATAAGTGCGAAACCACGAGTGTAACCAGGGTGTGGCCATGTTACTGGTGGGTCACATATAGAAGTGAAAAAAACACCTTTTGGCAACAAAATACATCATCAAATATTATTAATACATATACAGAGTTCACTGCAAAGTGCTGATTTCAAAGTTGACTTTGGGATTATTAAAAAATAATAATAATCACAAATCAATCATTTAAAATTACTTCTTTCCTTGGCACCATAATGATGCCAGAAGCCAGAAAGAGTAACTGCAAGGAAAGGGAGCAAAGAGAATATGCAAAATCCATGGCCTCTCAGACTCCCAAGCTGCTGAACTAGTAACTATTAACTATGTGCGTGACTTTTCAAATGCTAAGTTGCTTGCTAAATTTAGATGTATTTTCATGTGCCTGGCTAAAGGTGCAGTTCTGACCTCAGCAAACTCTCTGATAAATTTTAGCCAGCTTCTCAGTGAAATAACTTGGGCTTTTTAAATAACGTGAGCGGAACAGTGTATTATTCACCAAATGCCTCCTTAAATATGGCTGAGCTGTCTCAGCTGGAATATTTCAAAGCAATTACCCCTTAAAGCATTGAAATGTTCTCTGTGCAGAACATGGTGGTAATTTAAAATGCTTCATCTGCTATAATTACGTTATCTCCAGCAGTGCTGGAGGAACAGAACACAGTACTTCTTGGTGGCTTTGGAGCAAAACCTGGACTTCTAATATAAATTGCCAGTAAAAACAAGATTAAGCTGAACTACCTGATGACTTTTCTAAACTGAAGTAACAGAAGTAGGAGATAATGACATCTTCACCCTTGTTTGCTACACTAAGGCTTCTCATTGCCTTAGATACGTAAGAAAAAATTAGCTAAAAGCATTGGCTTGGGAAAGTTATGGAAAATGAAAATAGGACTTTAAACCAAGAGACAGGTCCGCTTGCATGCTGCCTGCATCACTCAGAAGCTCATCTTTTTAACTTGACATTAACCTCACCAAGGCCACATGGAATTTTCTAAGTGACATTTTCCTTTTTAACTTTAGATGGAAACGTTTGTGGTTTGCTTTTTTCCCCTCCATGTTTTTATATGATTTATAAATTCATGAAATTATTTCTACCCAGTGAATAAAATACAAGTACACTTCAAAGCAGCACCTTGCAATGCAACAAAATGATGTGAATATGCCATGAAAGCTATTCGCTGCCGTATGGCAGCATTATTTAGAAGAAATATAGTCACTTAAACGGAGTGGGGGAAGAAACACATTTCTGTCTGAAAACCAGAGAACACCTGCCAGCGCTGCCCAGCCGAAAGCCACCCGGCCCGGCTGAGGTGACCCCGGAGAGGCTGCAGGAGAGGAGGGAAGGCAGCCGGGCTGAGCTGCTCAGGCGTGCCTGGAGCTCTCCGCGGGAGGCTACTGCCCCGGCACCGGCCACAGCCTCTCCGCTGGGCCTCCAAGCACTGCCAGGGCGACCCTCCGGCTCCATTCTGTGGGCAGCCCCGCTGCCCCTAAGGCTCCAGGGAGGAGGAGACCTCCACAGCCCTTGGGTCGCCCTGGAGCAGCAAATCCCCCCGAATTTCACGGCCCGAGGAACGGGTCGCCGGGCCGATGGCGGAGGGCGGCGCTGCGTGCATCGGGGCGGCTCCCGAGGAGGTGGCCGCCCCAGGGCGCCAGGCAGCCGGCGGGGAGGCCCCACTTCCCCCCAGGCAGAGGGCGGTTGAGGTCCTGCCTCGAAGGGGTGTCGCAGAGCCGCCCAGCTCGTCCTCCTCGCAGCGCCTCGGGGGGCCGGTAGCTCCGACGCCCGGCCGTCAAGGTAAGCGGGGCAGAGACGGATTAACCGGACCACCAAGGGCGCTCAGCGCCCGGACGGGACTTCGACGGGGCGGAAGGGTGGAGGTGCTGCCGCCGCGGGCAGCGCGAGGCGCCCGGCTACGGCGTGGTCTATGGGGCGGGAAGTGAAGCCGGTGAATACCGGCGCTTAGGATGCGGCAAACCCGGCTCTGGGCACTGCTGGCGGTGCCCCTGGAGGGCGGCAGCCCGGAGTGGGCAACGTGGGTGCCCGCAGAGGGAAGCCCGCCAATCCCCGCCGTACTGCCCGGCCGGTAGCCAGCTCTTAACATGCAGGCGCCTCTCCGCGGAACGGGGACCCTTCCGACGCAAACGTGGCCTCGGTGAACAGAAATGGGATTTAGTGCTGCAGTGCTGGGTCCCGGAGTTCGTTGTTCTCTTCGGTGGGGTTGACATGAGTCAGACCTTCTCTGTGTCCAGACCCAGAGCGGGCGAGTGGGAGACTGGTCATTTGCAAGGATTGCAAAAGCTTCCCTGCAGCCTCGTGATACAGGTGGGTGCACAGTGTCCTGTTTTAGGTGCTGCTTTGGAAAAGTGAATGCAGGCGGGAGAGCCTGCAGACCAAAAGGCCTGGCATGAGTGGGCAGAAGTACGCCATGTGAATGTGCTAATCCATCCATCTTAAATTAAGCATGTAAGTAGGTGGTGTGGCTATGCCAAACCAGCCAGTACAGGCTTCCAGGGAACACGATTTACATCTCGCTGCTGGTGGTGTACATGGCCACATGGTTTAGGGAAGAAATAGACGTGTCTCCTGACTTTGAGAAGGCCCATCCTGCATGACACCCTCATCTGAATACCATGGAGAAGTAACATAAATACCGTCTCCACAAGTTTGGGGTAGTTTTTCAATCCTTTGTGCACCAAAAGAGAAATTATTAAATCCATTCATTGTCACACTGGGAAGATAGATCTAGTAGGTTCTTTTAGGCAGCGTATCATCTAGCCTGTCTCAACTGTCAATAAAAATCTTTGTGCAGAAATACAGCCTACAAAAATAAATGCCACCAGAGTGGTACGGACAGCTTGACTTTGTGAGGTCTTTTCCTGCCCTAGATTATTCTGATTCTGTGATTAGCGTGGTTCAAGCTTGACTTTACCCCTCAGTACTTTTGTTTGCAGGATTTTGGCAGTCAGTTTTCTTCTATGGTTCTAGTTCCCCTTTGTGAATTACACGGCATACATGTTTTGTCATCTGTTCCTGACTTGCTTCTAAAAAATACTCATTTCACATATGACTCTCTTAATGTCACTGTTTACTTACCCTGCTGCTTCATGACAGTAGTGTAAATGCAGTGTTTCCAGGAATCAATTTAGTACATCTGTTTCATTAGACACAAAGAGGTAAGCCCCAGTGCTGCAAAGGGCTATACTGGATGACCTGCTCTACCTGTGTAGGCTCCTACTCATTTGTCTTCACAAACTTTACAAAAGTGGTTGTTGGGCTTTTTTAGTTTAGTTGGTTTTGTTTGTTTTATGTTTGCATTTTGTTTGGTTTTTGTTTGCTTTTCTAGTAACTTTGTAAAGAGCATGAATTTAAGTTAAAACTTTGTTTAAAACAGAATGTTTAACTTTTTGTTGAACCTGTTCAGGTCTGTTTTCCCCTGTGGGCTTTCTAAGGAGGCTATTACATTTAAATGTACTTCATGCTTTGTGCAAGCATTGCTTAAAAATGGAGATAATTTGGGTTGAAATATGGATTACAAATGTCTTTGGGAGGTTTAATCAATGGAGCGTTACAGATAGCTAAGTGATCCTTGTTTTATATTCTTGGAGAATTCTGATCCATCTGGGAGCACACATAGCTGGAAAAAATGTACTGTCTTGGAAGGGTGCTTTCAGTCATTGACTGTGTCTTCTCTTTATTCTTTAAATACCTTCTTGTGGGGACTCAGACTCTTCTGGTGTTTGGAGGCAAATATGACTGAAAGTTTAAAGCAGTTATTGAGTGAATTGCATTTTAATTGTTCATGCTAAAATTTCTTAGTTATTTAATATGCAATATCTTCAAGCAGGACATGATGCCTTTGAAGTGCTGGTTTGTTATCAGTTGCATTAATTCCAGCTAAGTTTGATTTTTACAGATCAAAACTCTGGTTCTCACTATATTTGAGTAGTGTCTACTAGATCACATGCTGTAACTCATGCACCTGTGAATCAGGGTGTAAACTTGAGCTTTTTTATTTTATGAAGCTTGAGAGACGCGTTTGGGAGGGTAACAATTTGCACAAAGTGGGCAACAGTATGAATAGAAGGGCCTGCTGGATATCGTAACAGCTTGACTCGTTCCTGCAGCCTGAGATTTCTGAGGTAGAAAAGAATTTACCCAGCCCACTAAGATTTTGCTTTTGCTGTGTCTCACCTCTCCTCCTAGAAGAAATATCTTACAGCAATGAAAGGAGCAAGAGGCAGAAGGCTTTCCTTCTCTTGGTACGCAGTACGTGGTGAAGGGAAAGGTGGCACTTGAGTGACCTGTAATGGAGAGATCAGCTATTGCATCTCTTGGGCCCTACAAAACATTGAGAAAACTACCAGTCTGGAGTACTGCTGCAGCTGAGAGGAGGTGGTGCCTTGTTCTAGAGAAGACCTGTCTTGTCTGCAGGCTCATGAACATCTGTCCTTTGAGAAGAAGATCTGGGAATGTGAATTTTCTTGAAAGAACGTCTGTGTTTCAGAGGTGGCTTTACAGGAATGTAGCTGGATGTCGTTTTCCTGCATATTATTCCAATACCAAAGCCTCTATCCTTTCCTGCTCTCTCTGCAAACTACATGGGTTTTCCTTTCCTACAGACCTTTTTTTCACCTTTCATTTCAGTATGTTTGGACTTGTTTTGTCATAGGCCCATCTGACCTGCTGTGATAATGAAGTCATCATCATGGTCAGGTGCTGATCTGGGGTGAAAGTGAAAGGCAACCTCTAATTCACCTGCAGCAATATAGAAGCTTTAGGTTGTTTATTTTGAAAGTTGTCTGGTGACAGTGCTAACTTGCATCCATCCATTCAGACATTCAAAGCAGTTGTTGGACTTTATAGGCAGGATCCTCTTCAGCCAACTTTAGACATCAGTATTTTAGTTAGTCATCTGAGGTTCTGAGTCACCTTTACAGTCAACAGAGAGAAATAGATACTGCTAAAGCTTGATTCAGCCACCCAGTTTTAGACAGCTACCATGAATTATGCTCTATAAAATTGCCTTTTCCTTCATTGACTAAAAAGAGCCTGGGATGACCAGGTCAGATGCAGGTGCCATAGAAACTCCACCATGTGTCTTTTTGTGATTAGGAGTGATCCATGATACCGTAAAAATGCTTTTGGAAAAGGAGGCATTTTAGGCAGCTTTCCTTATCATCCAGCCTACAGATTCATGGCTACCCTAGATATTAACAGTACAGCTGCCAGTATAGAAGATAGTTTGTTGTACTGTGAAAGAAAGAGGCTAGGTTGCCATGTTCTTAAGTTCCTGTAGGAGACTTTTGAGCATCTACATGAGGAACCATGAACATGTGTTCCTCATTACCCCTCTATCAATTTATAGCATTGCTCCTGGGCTGTGATTGAAAAGGTAATGCACATGACCTTGATCTGACTTACAACTTTAATGTGGGAGTTCACAAGCTAGTTTAAGAAGCTCAGATCTGTCATTAGTTTCAAAGCCTTTCTTCCAGTAAAGTGACCTTTCAGACCTGTGGCTAGCTAATTGCTCTCAGAATTTTTTCTACCAGAGGCCACGTCAGCCAGCATGCAGCCCTGTTCCTTCTTGTTGACCGTTGATCCAACATGCCATGAGTTTAGGCTCAAATAAATTAGGGCTACATTTAGGGAGTAGATGTATTAGGAATCCTAGAAGAAGGTTCAGTAACAAAATTTTTCTATGATGCTCTTTTGAGGAATACATACAGAGACGTTTCTGATAGAAATTTTGCATGGGATGCATCTCCTCAGTTCATTTCCACTTTTACTCTGTATTTGCTTATAATCTAAAGCAGGGCATGTAAAAGTGTGACATGTAACACTGGTATTAGAGGATAAAACTCCCTATCTATCTGCTGTCAGTGACGGACAGACCCTACATGACTGATATCACTAACAATGGAAGGTTCTCAGTTGTCCTCAGACGAGCCAAGTGTTATAATAATAATTTTGGTGAGAATCTTGTCATTGTACCTACACCTATCAAGGACAGTGGGGATGTATGGGAAGCAGATCAGCTACTAGCAGCATGGCTAGTCCATCAAGCATAGAGAGAACAGCTAGGAACTAAAATCATAAAGGCACTCACCTGATGCTTTTGTTGATAAAAATTGCAAATGACATTCTGAGTCCCCAGTTTTAGGCAAAATAATGTCTGCCTAGAAGGCACCTCACCAACGGAGTAGGCAAGTTCTACAGTATTGTCACTTAACCTGCTGGCATCAAGGCCATATCGGCAGCAAATTTAAACTTGCTCCTCAGTGGCCTTAGTTTTGGTACTCTCACTGCATCTTCAGGTAAACCAGATTGCAGACACAGTACTTTTCTTCCACTTCAGAGTGAAGTTTTTATGTACTTTTGAAGATTTTGTAGTACTCCCTAACAGAACTAGAAGCCCCCATTCTCACTTTATATGGGAATTTCATTGAAGCACCAGAATAAGAAGGATGTATCAGTCCAAAAAGGCATTTTTAAAAGTTTATGTGGTTTTTATCTTTGATTGCAAATTTAAAAAAATAATCAATTAAATAAGAGTCAAGTCTACATTGCTGATTTCAGTGCTTTTTGATTAAATCTTGTATTTGGAAGATCTGCCATACATGTGTCTGGAGGGCCTAAGTTGCTGAAATAACTCTGAACAAGTGAGAAAATGCGCTAAAAACATGAACACAGATAACATTTCCAAATACTTGTGGTTACAGCTTAGTTTTGTACTTTGATGACCACATCTTCAGGACTGAGAGAAAGACAGCAGACCTAATGGTTGAGAGAGCAATAAACATGAACCAATGGTTTTGGGTGCCAGTGCTGGGAAGGGATTCAGCATAAACTTAACTGCAGTTTTGTCCTATGGGGGCCATGTTCTTCCATGAAATTCAGCAAAGCTTTTCATATCTAGATTGACCTCCTTTGTCTCCCCTGTGTCATGGTATTGTCTCTGACCAGATCAGTCATTCTGTCCCTCCTCCACTTGATAAGGAAAAAAAGAGAGGGAGGTAGTGGCATTTCCTTCTCATGGAAAACCTTACAGAAGTGGAAGAATTACGCCAGAAATGTCACAAGGTTCTTCTCCCGTTGTTGCATTTTCTTTCCATAACTGTTTCCTTTGTGTAGTTCAGGGCTTGCTGGGCTGTGGCAAAGCAGCCACAGCCATAGCAATGTAACCCCATCTGTGGTGACTTCACCTGAAACCCACTGCTTATAGCTCTTTGTGATCACTGTGCATTATATAGACTGAAAGAAACAGCTTTTCTAGGTGAAAAATTATTAATGGGCCTTGAAATTGTGTCTGACTTTTCAGTCAGTATTGCAGCTGAGAGAAAGGTTTATAAAAAAGGTCTTAATTTGATTTTTCTACCACTCACTATGGTACTGAGCACTGTACTTTGATGAAATACCTCTAAGTTCATAATAAAGCATTACTTGTTTCATTTGTCTTTAATACACAAACCGTATGAAACAACAAATCTAAAAAATTTATTGAACCCATCTGTTTTTCACCCTTTTCCTTCAGTCTTATCTGTTAGATCATTTTACACTATTATCTTTTCTGCTTTCAGTCTTCCTTTCCCATACCATGTGTGCCCTCTCAAACATTTCTGGCAGTAATAACAACATGTAATTGTAAGAGATAAGGTGATGTCTTAAAGTTTTTTGCCAATGATTGCTGTTTAGGAATAAGTTATTTGTATGTATAGACAGTTCTGTCATGGATCCTTATAGCATATCTTACACTTCCTCTAATGGCTCATTGTGGGAGGGAGTGAATATTGGAAAAGATGAGCCTTCGATTAGTCAGTGTAGCAGCTCCTGCATTTAAATTTTGTACTGTAACTTTTCATTCCTTCTTATTTCTTCCTAAGCTTGTGCTATTATTTTAATTATTCCACACTTAATAGCTCTTGATTTTATAGGCAGTTGGGAAGGGAAAGGGTTTTCTCCCATTGTGGAACCCTGCATGTTTTCCTCTCTAATCAGTGGGCTTCCTGATCTATCAGTTTATGCTGGTTAGACAATCTGTTCATGTGGGATCAGCCTACCTTATGGGTTATGAAGCTGAATATAAAAATCTCCATTTATTAGAGAACCACAGTACATACTTCCCATAGCTCAGTGACCTGTGGGTAAGGGAATTCTGGGAATAGTTCAGAAGTAGCAAATGGGAATGAAATGTTTACAGCCCATCTGATCTATTGCAGGGTGGACTTAGGCTGAGCATTCTGCTGGATCAAAAAACTATTAATTGCTGTCAGGTTTTTTAAGGACCAGACAGTGTCTTGTTGTCATGTAAGTTCCCTACAGTGATGTTAGGTAACTGCAAAAAACGGGAAGGAAAACATTACACCAACATAAGCAAACTACAGACTGTAAGAAGGAATGTGGAAACAGAACAAATTTATGCTACTCAAACTTACATTACTCTTTCACTATTTTTCTCTCCCATCAAGGCAGGGAGTGGGAGGGATCTAGAACTAAATCATCTGGTGGTTCATGAGGTGAATCCAGCTCAGGGGACACACTTACATACAGCTTTCTGCTTTGGCCAGGAGAAGGTAAGATGGGGGAATGCAGATCTTGTTCCTATGCGCCAGTAATCTGGCACAGAATAGGGAAATGTTTTTCTGCAAATCTGTGTGAGAACACAGGACTTGAAATGTGTCTCCTCTTATGATTTCATTCTGCGCAGAGAGTTTGTGCTACCTGTGTGACTCATTGGGAGGAAGTTCCCGAACTGGACCATTCTGCAGTAAATAATTTTGTGACAAAGGAAAAAGGTGTCCAAGTCTGTAGCCATATGGTATTTCTGTAATGTTTTTAGACTGAAGCACGTTGTCCGCTCAGAGTATGTTATGTAAAATGAGAAGTGGCGCTGCTTTTGAGCTCCATGAAAGCTGGCAGGAGCTGACAGGAAGCTGCAAGGTGAAATTCTGAGAAGCATAGAAATTGCTCCCCAGCTTTCTTCTCCCTGAGCTTTACACTGGGGTTTCTTTTTAATCCTTGTATAAGGTGCTTTTAAGACTTAGTCCTCAGCAGCTCAGATTCATTTGGGATACATTTCCTGAAGCCCAGGATCTAGATTCTGTCTGTGCCTGAAAATGATTTTGGAGCTGTCTTGCACCCATCCTGCATGCCGTATCAATCTACACTATAGCCATAGCATATGCTGCTTGTCACTGGTTAAATGTTTTTCCTGTTGTCTCTCATTTCAGCACAAGAGCCCTTTGCTCTCCATGTCTTCTGATCTTGAGTAATTTCCTCCTGACATACTGTGGATAGCTCTTAGGTAGTCCCCTGTTCCTCTCAGCCTTTCTCACCCAAGCCTCTGGGATCATTTAATAATCTTGCTATCCCACCTCACCCAAAGAACAGGACCCACAGCTGCTACTCCCAAACATCACTCTCAGCAAGTGAGATAAAGAAAGGAGTATGTGTTTGGGTCAGTGTATGGAGGAGAGGGGAAGGCTGGAGAGCACAGAGGTGGTGAATGCTGAGGCAGTGTCATCTGAAGAATGGCCTCAGACTAAGTGTCCCATGGTGCTTTACAAACACGCTAAAACTCCTCTTTTTCTCTCTCTCCAGTGGAAAATTAAGTACTCAAATATATAACACTAAAAAGATGTTGGTGTACTTGTGCTCTGTTGGTGTACTCATGCATAGAAGTTCCTGTGGTGTTCAAATTATCATCATCTTGGCAAAACAAGGGTAAAATACAACTGCTGTCATCATTAAAGTGCAGCAGTGTGGCTTTCAGGTTTATGAAACCTGGGTCTTTTAGACTAATAAAGACTTCTTCTAAATTCAGTTCTAACTGCAGGCTTGTTCCTGTAATGCAAGTGAGTTAACTGTGAATTTCCAGCAAAAAAGGCAATGAGCTTTCAAGAGGTTTAATTGTGTAAATGGCACAGTTATAGTTTTTTAAGCAATCAATGAAAAACGCTAGAAGTGTTGGTTTGGTTTTTTTTTGTGGTGTGATCACCTGAAGATGCTCTAGTGCTCCAGGTTAACATTAGAAAAGGATTCTCTTGCATGATTACATTTATCTCCCATTTTTATTTTAATAAAGAGCCGAATGTGGCTTAAACTAGGAAGGCTACTTTGCAGTTTTATCAGTCTTCCTGCAGCTCCTAGTGACTTAGTGTGCTTCTTTTATTCCATCATGAGCAGAGCTATGACATGTCACACACATCACTGAGATAAATGTGCAATGTAATTTCAACTGCAGATCAACCTACAGTCATTGGCGCACCAGATGTCCCAGAAGAATAGGGGATATGAGTAAGAAACTGCTTTGAGAGTTATCTATGTGTGCAAGTTTTTTCTTGGAAAATGCCACGCTTATCAGTGTTAGGTAAGTGCAGTGCTGGAAGCAGTCAATTGCTTTTGATCCGTCCTTTCCAAAGTATGAGTTAGTATTAAAACAGAAGAGAGTTACAGGGTCATGTGATGTAGGTAAGAAAAAGAAAAGTCAGCATACTAATGGCCAAATCTGATTATGATTTTGAAAGCTTGGGAGCAGTTGCCATTTCTACGTTATCACTCCAAAACTTCAATTTTCTTCCTCAGCATCTGCTGGAGTTAGTAACCATTTGGATTATTCTTCTAGACTGAATTCTGCAGAGGTAGATGTTCTCTTGTATTCTATTTCATAAAAATTGACCTGAGTGTCTGTTAGGGAATTTTTACTAGCCATGATGAAATAGCTGGCTAAGGAACTTCCATCTTGCCTCACTTAAGTAAAGGCATTTGAGTAGCTGGAGCTTTTCTTGACATCTAAAATCATTGTAAGAAACCTAGTTAGATCTATTCTAGACTTGCTCCCAATTGGGCCAGCAAGTTGTCTCCAGCAGTGGCTAGCATCATGCGCTTCAGAAGTTGGTACAGAAATCCTGTGCATGGTGTAACCTGTCTATCATGAAAGCTTTGTACCAGTTCAAATTGGTGAAGCCTTTGTTTTAGGTCTTGAAACATGAAGTTTATCATCCTTGCCAGAAACTCTCTGGAATGCTAACACTTCTAGCTATAACTGCTTGTAGAGAAAACCAATTCCTCGACTTGCTAACTCACCAGTTTTGATGGTGTGCTTCACAATTACACTGTGCACGTGCCCCTGGAACGGTTGTGCAGACTTTTGGTTTCATTTACTATCCCATTGGTTTTGAGTTACAAGCCGGACAAAATGATGCCTCAGAAGCTTTCCTTTAGGTTTTGATGCATTTTTTTATCACACTACTTTCACATCTGTTTCCTGTGACAATCAGTTACCCTCCTTCCAGGTTTGGTCTTTATGGTGGGGTTTCTGTCACTGTCATCCCTCTTTCTTCATTATCTACTTTTTTTTGTGTGTCTTTGATGCGGGGTGATCTGTTTTGCATAGTCTGCTGTAGGTAAGGGTTGATCCCTGATTTGAGTGATGTGATCATTGGGCTATGGGTGGGTCTCTCCAGAACATTAGAGATTTCTTCGTTCCACCCTGGGAAGCATTTAAGCATGAAGCTTTAGCAGAAAGTTACAGTGCTGGTAGGGGTCACCTGAATAGTCAAACAGGTAGTGTTCATTTTGGTGGACTTGGTGTTCCACCACTTACACACTGTAGTGCAGGGACTAGGAGGCGAGGGTGTGCTTTTGATCTTTCTGTGTGATTTGTAAAAATGTACTTCATGTATTTTTACCCCTGCTAGATGCATATGTAACAGTTTAAAAATAGCAACCATGCTTTGAATTTAATGAATGTGTCCTAACTGTTCGCCATACCACTAGGTGGACTGGTTCCTAATATTGTTGGTAGCATGAGTCTGCTGTATGTCTTTGTTCTACCAATACTATGCTGTTCCTCATTACTTTTTTGTTTGTAGCTCTTAGGTTGATTAAACTGCATCAACTCAACTGAGACTGAGTTGCAGAGATGGTAATCTCATGTGCGATACCGTTGGCGTTTCCTGTTCAGTACTGCACAAGCGCTTTGAGCTTGTTTTCAATTGCAAGTGCAGAAACCTTGTTTCCATGTGACTTAGACCAGTCTTCCTGTTGAAAGGGACTGTCTTTCAGTAACTCTCACAGCTATCAGATTGTAACAGTTCAAACTCTGCTTAGTATAGTACCATGCTTGGGGTTTTGAGCTCTACCATATGATCACCGCGTCAGCTTTCATGATATTTTTTCATAGTTTCTTTTTAAGCAGGGTGAATATTGTGCCATTGTTTTACTACTTCTGTTAGCTTCCTGCCAAGTTATAATGATTCTATCGAACAATTCCATTTTCTATGTATTGTTCACATAGTGCTATGTTGTTTTATGTCAGTGTGCAAATCACAAAACTTTCTTCATTCTTAAAAATAAAGTTGTTCTATTATTCTCTCTAGTATCTTAACAAATAAAAATATATGTAACCATACAGAAGTTGCATCCTGATTTTAATGACAGAAGGAAGGGCAGATCCTGCTTCACCTGTCAGTGGATAACACTAAATAACGTAGGTGAAATTCTACTTAACCTTGGTAAGACTGTGCACCTTGAGACTGAGTGCAAGGACTGCTTCTCCATTCTTGCATCTGAGCAAGAAGTTTCTCAGTCTGTGTGTTTCTTTGGTGCTTTTGAATGCTGGACCATCCCCATGGGAAAACAGTGTTGTTCACTATCAGCAAAGTGCATTGCTCATGCAAGCACAGCAAGTTGGACCAGGGAGTGTATGCATCCATCCCTGTGGGCTAGCTTGCTTTCTGTGCATCTGCTAAATTTCTCTGGGTTTTGAAGTGAGATAACTTCAGTCCAGCTTCCCAGCACATAGCTCAAAGAATGTATAAATTTACAAATCAATTTCAAAATAAGGGTATATAGGGAATAGATATTTAAGAGAGGGAAGATGTTTTGTGCAGGTCTGCTGCCAAGTTTAGAAATCCAGTGCACAGGGGCTTTATATTGTCATCCAGGGCAGGAGGGCTGGTTCTTGTGAAAAGGAAATGCTTGGGGGCCCCCTCACAGAGCACCTGAATGGTTGCAGGTAGGTCTTTGGAAAGGACAACAAAACATGTGACAGAGAAAAGACAGACACTATAAAAGGCAGACTCAAGCGGGAGAAGTAAGAACAAGTACACAGAAACCATTTTTTTTTATCAGGTGAGCTGAAATGCAAAGATGTTAGAAGTACAAAGAGAACAATAAAATAAAGGGTTTTGTTATTCCCGTCTTGATTTAGATGTAAGTTATTTTTATCGGTAAAGAAGCTGCTAAATCTGAAATTGGAAAGGCAAAAAGCCAATAGGTCTAGGAGACTTCTGGTAAATGGTGGAGTGAATAAATGTATTGATAAGTGAAAATACAATGAGTCAATGTGTATGTGTCATATAAACCTGTGAGGGTTTAATATGCATAAACTAAATATTGAGGCTTTGTGGTTTGAATAGCAAGCTGAAGAGAAAGTGCCCTAACCCCTTAGATGTACAGTATGAGAAAGATGGGAGTATTTTTTCAAGAGGAAAAACAAAAAAGGGTTTTCCTGAGATCTCACTGCAGATTCGAGAATGTGAAATTTGGGGGAAATAAAAGGCAAGGAAATACCTTTGCCTGTATGCTTGATGTTACTTCAGAAAGTGGTCTAGAAAAAAACAGTCTGAAAATCAGTCATTTTTAAAATAGGTTAGGTTTCACATGTATGCCTTCCCACAAGCCTCTCCTTAGCATGCTTATTCTTGACAACCACAATTTCCTCTTTTTATTTTAATTCTGAATATTTTATGTGCTTACAATCTTATGCATAACATGAGAAACTTACTGTAAAGGTACTGTACTTTTTTTTCTCTTCTATATGTTGTAGTCGATAGTGATTTTAACAGTTATCAGTATTAGTGCTATATACAGAATAACCTGACAAAAGTTACAGTTTAGTGGATATAGAGGAAGACTGAGTATGAAATTTGATATTCTTCTGGGGACTTTGGTAAATCTTTTCCCATTTTTTGTTAATGATAGCTCATACACCTGCAGGTTTCACTTTGAGTTTCTGGTTTGAATAAGTTCAAGGCTATTTATAAAAGTCAAAAGACTTTGCTGGTCCAAAATGCAGCAACATCTTCCTTGAATTGGATAGTTCAAAAATCTGTGTCCTGCTTTGTCTGTTTGTTCCTTCTGTGGCAATCAAATAAAAGAAATAGAAGTTACTCTGGAGAGGAGTCAAAGAGGAGGAGACTGGATGGATACTCTTTTGCAGTTCTTCATTTTGGGGACTCATTTTACTGTCTTTTGCTTTTCTAGCTCTTGACAAAATCTGTGGTGAATTTGCAGGGTTCTTATATCAGTTTAAGAGATCATTCAGTGTGTTTTAACATAAGAATATTTCCAGGGTTTTTGCTGATTATGATGTTAATTTTGTCTTCCTAAATGCAATCAGCAAAAATTCAAGAGAAAAAAAAGATGTCAGTAGGGGGCAATGTCTTGGTAACAACTTGGCTTTATCAGCCTGGTGATGATGATGCATGTCTGTTCATTGAAAGTGACACATATTTCCTTTTCAGAACATATGCTCAGGCCCTCTCCCTTCCCCTGTGGGCCTAAAGTTAAAAAAACCCACCAAACCCTAGTATTAAATATCATTTATTTGAACTGATAGGGAAAAGTCATCAGTGACTAAGCTCCAATTTACAGTGGAAGTTCTTACAGAATTCCTTACACATTGCTTTTTCATAAGATTACATTGTTTTCCTTATGAATTAAGTGTGTCTGAAGAGTCATAGTATCATATAATTGCAAAGAAAGAAGCTCTAAATTTACTAGAGCCTAAAAACATGTGATTTGGTGAAAGTATTGTGTAATCTAGTATTCACTTCTCTGCTTCCCTACCCCCCCTTTTTTTTGTTCACTGCTGAAGAAGTTTCTTAGTGTTTTGTTTGGGTTTGTTTTTTTTTCCTTTTTAGACAAGTTTTACTTCTCTTCTTGATGAGGTCTCCTCATTGTAAACCAATAGTATCTTTTTTTTTCTTTTTTTTCCATTTTTATATTTCTATTCTGGAAAAATACATCAGAGCAGAATTTCAGTTTGTTAAAGGAGCCAGTATGAAGACCTTTTCCTGCAAGTAGGTCTAGCCAACGCTTAAAAACCCCACAGAAATGTACAAATGGTTAGAGCTGATAAAATTGTCCCAGCAGATACTTTGTTCTTTTTAATAAGAAAACAGGAAAATGTAAAATTATTCAGTATTATTTAAGCCCTGATGAGATACTTGTCAGGATGAACTGAAGCTCCCATTTTTTGTCACATAACAAATCTGACTTCTCTCTGCCTGATCAAGTAAGTGTCATTTTATCTATCCTTTTCATGAAAACTGATTCTCCAAGTGCCAGGTGTGTAGGAAGCTACACAGCTGTTGATCCAAATAAATGAATTAAGATTCAGTAGTACCCAGCCACTGCACTGCTGAATCTGCAGAAATGGAAATTTGCATAGAAATTTCTGTAGGTTAACTATGAATCAGAGAGAGAGAGAGTGAGCCATCCAGTGTGGGGTTATCAGCTGGATATGAAGCAAATAACATGACTTTAGCTCTCCATTTACTCTGTCAAGTGTGACATTTTCTATTACATGGGCATAACTGTGCTGTCTCTACCACTGGGCTAGGGTTACTCTCAGCCTTGCCAACCACATTCTATTATAATGTCTTTAACTTAATCCAGTTCCCAAATCTTTAAGTCTTTGATTTCTGGGATCTGAGGGAACTGTGAAAGTTCAAAGTCCACTTCTGGGTTGCCTGTGACTTGTTATACCAGCTACAAAAAATGTAAGCAGATAGGGTGTGCCTGAGCCTGACTGCTGAAAGCTATAGATATCTACTTCTCAGGAGTTCTGGTATCAGAGCTAACACAGACAGTAAGTGGACAAATGGAAATCAGGCCAGTCTTGCTTATGCTGATGTCAGAAAGACCAAGTCCAAAGGAGGCAGAGCAGCTCAGATTGTTCCAGTATTAACTGTCATATTAAAGACATGCTACCACATAATTCTTGAACAACAGATACTGATTTTAGTGGTTCAGTGACCTTTATTATTTAACTGTGGAATAGTTACATGACTTCAGATGCTCTATTAAAGGAAGAGCAATAAGACTGAAGAGCAAAACACCTGCTGGTCTTCCTTTCTTACCAGGCTTTATAATCATTACAGTTGTTCCTGTCCTGTGCTCTAGCACACTAGTGCATTTTTATTTGAAAGCAAATGAGGAGAAATGTTGAGACAAAAAGTTGGTTTTGTACCTAACCGTAACCAGGTCCTGCACTAGATAACACCTAATAAACTTGTATTAGTCATCTGAGCCAAAGAAAGAAGCCTTTCAAGATGAAGCATTCAGGAGTTTTTCAATCTTAAACTTTGTTTCCCTCTCAAATCTCTTATAAGCTGCATTTCTTTGATGTTTAAGATACAACCATAGTTTATTAGCTAGTGACTTCCTATGAAATGTAAATAATACAAGGAGATTGTTGGAACTCCTGATGAGTTTAGAGCCCAAATGTGTGTTCAGGCATATACAGGATTGAGATTCTTCTAATCTATTAACAGTTATTTCTAAACTATGAATGGAGTTTTTTGCAAGTCATGAACAGTTGTTTTAAAGTTAATTGGGAATGCAATATAAAGGAACAAAGGAACACTGCATATCCTGTGGTTTTGGCCACTGCTGGCTTTGAAGTGAACTTGTGATGATTCCTTGTTTGTGAATTTTTTTCTTTCAGATGGAGCAAACCTGTGATGATATAGATGAAATGTTCAGCAATTTACTTGGGGAGATGGACATGCTGACTCAGGTAAATTTTGGAGTTTTTTCATCCAGATGAGAAAAATAGCTATTATGTGTTAGAGAAAAGAGGTGACTTTTCTACATTTTTCATGTACCTTCATTCTGAATAAATACAAATACACTGTAGACACTTCATCTGAAAAAAACACAAACAAATAAGCAATTTAAATTCTCCTGGCCTTGATCCAAAGAAATTGAAAGGTCCTGTCAGAATAGGAAGAGTTTGAGTGAGAATTTTCAGGAATGAATGCTTTGCACACATGGGTAAAATGGATGTAGCCTAAATGTCAAATGTAAACTTTGGAAATGAAAGCAACATTTTGAAGATATGGCAAAATATTGAGTTGCTAAGCTAGGGTAGCATTTGAGAACATAGAGACATTATTGCCAGTGCTGAATGCACTCTTGAGAGGAAACTACAAAACAGCGTGAACCTACTGCTAAACCTATAGTCATGGAATGCATCCTACAAAACCTGATGAAAGGAGAATTTTTATTTCTTAAAAAAATAATTTTCTTTCACAAAGTCAGTAACTTTGCTGTAGTTTAATATTATTTTTGAAACCACTTAAGCTGTTATAGAATCATAGAATAGTTAGGGTTGGAAGGGACCTTAAGATCATCTAGTTCCAACTCCCCTGCCATGGGCAGGGACACCTCACACTAAACCATGCCACCCAAGGCT